>JABFPT010003687.1:0-13680 GCA_022817245.1 Nixonia krombeini
CCGCGTGCGGCGCCGGGTGCCCCGCAATATTCCGGACGCCGTGAGACGCCGTGCGGAACGCGGTTGGGGATTTACAACGGTCCTCGGGATATAAGTTTTCGGGAACGGCGAGGGAAATGGAGATGAAACGCGCATTCGACGTTTTAAATATTAATTTCGGCGGAAAGCGCGAAGTTTGTTCGGAAACTTTCAGCGGGGTGGGGGGGCGGAATTTAGTACTGGGTGAAAAATTTGGGCGGAAGATCCGATGAAATCAATTTGGTGTACACGGTCGATTCGTCAAAGGCGAATTGTTTTAACAATCTTGGAAAATAATGCTGGTTAAGCAACGATGGTTGCGGTGCAGCTGGATGGGTGATCGTCCGGTAGAAATACCGCGTCCCGACGAACTTACGATGTCCACAATGGTCAATGCGCGCGCGATGCTACAGTCCTAAGGGAATGTGTCCAAAGCGACGTGCCGGAGCGAACCAATTCCGGACTCTCAGCCCTGTGATAATGACGTTTGTAATGGACATACAGTCAAGTACCTCGTTCTATCCCACCTCCCTCCCCCTTTCCACCACCGCTCGAGAAGAAATTCCATCCGAATGGCAACGCGTGTGCGAGGAACAATCGAGCCGGTGTTTAACAGTGCACGCCGCATATGATAATAGCCATGGCGGAGAGAGTAAGGGCTGCCCTGCGAAGCGCGGACTCGCAATGGCCGGAACAATGGCCGCGTCCCGTCCGTCCGGCGGATCCGGCGAGTCGTCATTCTCCACGGATTTACGATTACATTCCGTTTCCGGTAACCTCGCCAGTTTCGTCTCCCTCGAGGCGATCGCGCGTTACTCGTGTGAAAATAACCGAACACTGTGAAACCGCGTTTCTCGCTGCGAAGATGCCGATTGTTTTCCTTGTCGAACATCCCCGTTTCTCCTCTTCCACTTCCCCCCCCCCTCTACCTCTGCACACTTGTCTCGCTCAAACTATGGAAATATCTTTCAAAAGGCGTATCTCGAGAAATGTAACGCCACGCAGAATCATCGTCCTTCTTCCACTCTCGTCCTTTGCGAGTCACGTGATCAGAAGGACACGCGCGTCGTTCGGTTGGACGAAAAGTCCTTCGACCCGGGCAAAGAGGCGTATCCATTTTGAATAAGTTATTATCAATTTGACGTCGACTTGCAATCGTCGTTACTCTCACTTTCACTCTTCTCCTTTGCATTTCGCAAATCACGTGACCACAAGGACGTTGCGCGCGCGTCAATTGGTTGGATGAAAAGTCCGTTGTTCCGGGCGATAAGGCACATCGATTTTTCCGTTCCAACGAACCGCGGGAAAATCGCACGGGGGAGGTTCGTAGCTGCTTAATCCGTCCAGGAGAGGAGTAATGGGTGCGCACAATTTGTCGAAGTCGTTCGGTGCCCGCGAGAATTTCCACGACGGGCGGCGAGATACGAATCGCGCTTTGCCGAGGAGTCGCCGACGTTGCCGCGCGCGGTATTATACGCGCGTATTCCCCAGTCAACGCGTGTAATCCTGAGCTTTGCATTTTTAAAAGTGCGTTCCGTCCTGAAAATATCGAATGCTCCGACAACCGATGACGTTGTTTTGCATTAAGCCCTTTCGTTACGCTGATATTCATAAATTTTAATCACGCCTGCTGAATAATCGAGGAGGCGAAAGGAAAATGCGAAACGGGCCGGAGATCGTTTGCATACGCGATGCGCATTACGGAAAAAGCATGATTTACTTACGCGTATATTTGTTTATCCGTTGAATCGATCACCTCGCTTGAAAACGTCGAGCCCAACAAAAGACGGCGTTACGTTGTTTTGTCAAAGTAACGCATTTTGTCGTATTTATAGCGACGCTGCAAATTAATTTCTCGCTTATTTTTACACTTCGATGATCCGCGTTTTTGCTGAGATATCGCAGATTGCAAAACTCTGGGAAAGGTAACTTTATTGTCTTTACACGTGACAAATGTACGTCTACGGTGACAGTAGCTATAAAATTATGACGATAAAGTGGTTGCGTCGTGATGACGACAATGGAGGTATCGGTGATGAAATGTTTGCGACATGAACGCAATAGCGGTAAAAATAAACAATTGCGAGAATAATTGAACAGTTGCGGCAATGCCAGCTACGATGTATAATACACAACGGAAGGTTTAAATTCTCCCGGGATTGATACTTTTTCTTCGTCCTCTTAAAATATGCAGAAGCTGAGCAGTGTCGCCAGACGCTGCCTCTAACACTTGCATTGATAATGAACGATTGATCTGATCGATGACCCGGCCGAAATGCTTTTATTTCTATCCGTCCGTTTGAGTTTGCAAAATGTCCGTCCGAAAAAAGTTACGTCTGACCAAACTTTGATATTTCTCCTTTTTTTGTTAGAAATAAAATTACAGACATATGTACGCGTTCGACGAACCGAGATCGGTTACTGGTGAAAAGGGCGAAAAATTGCGAGCCGCAAATCACGCATTGGAAAGCGCGTATTCTGTTCGCAAAATGGTATATTGCGACAGCGGCTTAGAGAAACGAGAATTGCGCGACGCAGCGCCTCTTTTCGCCGTGATTTTTCAAAAGAGCCTCCTCAAGAATTATTTGTCCGTGACGCATCGCGTTCCTCCACTGATGGAATAACTTCTTCGCCTTGAAAATTTTATCCTCAACTTCAAACCACCGTATATCACAGTCCTGGTGCTTTTGGGAAATTTATTGCATTTTACACAGGAATTCACTGAAAGTTTCAAAGCCGGCGACGCCCGACGATTTTTCATCTGCCATTGTCTTTTCATTTCCAGTAAGCGCACAATAACCGAGGCACTGCGAAGAATAAAGGGAAAAAAAACTAAACTGAATCGTATTCGCGGCTTGGCGCAGGAGAGCGAGAGAGAGAGAGAGAGAGAAGAAGAAGAAAAATAGCGTAGGGCGGTTTTGATAACAATCGCTGTTGTTTCTGGCCGTGCACAAAGAACACGTATAAACAAGAGTGACTAAATTTTTTCCCAAGAGGGCGACGGAGGAATTTTCACTTGCCAATTTTCCGCGAGTATTATTTCGCGGTTATGACTCCGGCGGCGGTATTGGTTTTTTAACTTCAATTGAAAGTGTTTCCTTTGAGACGGTATGTTAATGAAAGTGTTGACCGGCTTTTTCTACGCAAATCGAATAATGTACGGCTGTAGCGGCGGAAATGGAACACGGAAATTTCTTTCAAAGCGATTTCACAGCGGATCAAACACGCTCGCGTTTCAAGCGAATCGTGTACCGCGAGCAGTTGCAATGAGTAATCAAGTAAACAGTTTGTTGCGACGGTGTAGCATTTGTTCCGGCTGCGGAATAAATTTCACAGCGATCGCCGACTTTTTGCCCATTCAGCCAATTCTGTCTCCTTTTTCGTTGCTGTAACGTCACCGATGCAGAGCAACGCGACGCGCATATGCAGAAAGCCTAATTCATATTCATTTAGACTTCGCTTTGCAAAATGTTCTCTCTGTGTTCGACCAATCAGCGCTCGCTAAACTACTTTAGCCTCCGCGAAGTTATCACAACGGTGTTTTCCCTTATTGATACTCTGTCTCACTTTTTTAAAGACTTCCGATACCTCTATTTGTCATTGAATGATATCTCCAATTTGGATACATCGTACGTATTTTGGTACCTGGTACCTGGTACATGGTACATGGTACCTGGTACATGGTACATGGTACATGGTACCTGGTCCCCGCCACGTCAAGAGTTATCCCCACCACTCGATATGGAAACGCACCCGAAGACGGAAGGGAAACGCCTCGAACGCCAACTCCCGACTCTCGTGTACCGTGAATTTATACAGTCGCTTTATTGGTACACAGTTATGCGACGTGCATTACGTAGTATCACAGTACACGACGTACATCGCTATACCTCGTTCTGCCGAGTGTCTCACAATTTAGAAAATCGCACTTAGTCAGATGAAGGGTGGAGGGAGGGGGCGAGTTTACGATGATTTGAAAAGCGCATTTGAGATCGGCGAGCAGCTTTTCCATTAACGGTTATGCCCCAACTTCTCGGGCGGGATGTACTTTTCCGTAAAGTTATTAATCCGCTTCAAAACGATTCGAACGAGTGTCGTTGGCCATTTCTTTGAGATTGCTCCGCTGATTAATTTTGCATCGATCGGCCACTTTTTACCAACTGCAATTAAGTAATGGGAAACGGGGTAAAAAGTGGCCGGCCTGATTCCAACGCAACGACCTCTCGCTGCCTGACCAACATTTGACTCGATCGCGTATATTTGTCTCAGCTGTTCCACCGCCGATCTATTGGGCAGTGATTTCCGACCCGACGTAACATATGTATGTTTATATAGGTTCGTGCATCGAGAATTTATAGCGGTTCGGAGCCAAAAGAGGAAACGCCATACGTGTCTGCCGCGCGAAAGCGGCGAGATCGGATTCGGGAGCGCATGTGAAAGGAAAGAAAAATGACGTGGCCAACGAGGAGGGAAAGAGATTGAGCCCCGACTACGACGCTTTCGGTTATCGAAGTCGAGCGAAGAATGGAGATTATCGCCCGGCAAACCGGGAAGCTTGATAAACCGTGGGCGAGATACCGCGCGAGGCCTTTTGATACATCGCCTTATAAACGGATTAATTATGAGAACTTCTTGCTGCGGGGGCTTGGCCGACTTGACGAGCATGGCAAAAATGTAATTAATTGTAGCTCCGCAATTTCGGCGGGAAAATTCAGAGGAAGGACTATGTTTCTGGGAGATATTCAACGTTCACTTTTCAAGAATATTATTTGCTACCATCGTTGATGTTGTCGTTTATACCCACTTTATTATTGGATACGTTTATATAAAAGAATAAACAAACGTTTACAAACGAAGTTGCGAAAAATACTCGTAATTAATTTCACGAGATCGGGACTTGATAACCGTTACGTCTTCGTCGATAATAAAAATGATAAAAAGAAAGTTCGGTTTGCTTTGTTTCGTATAGAGAAAACAAACAAGTGCAACGCGATCGGTAAATAAATGAAAACTCGTCGTTGAAACGAGACTGTGATCGGCGGATAAAACAATTCGTTACGGACAATTTAATTTCATTCCTCCATATTACTGGGTAAATATAAAGTACATTTTTACGAGAGTCGCGCCGCGAATGCAAAACTCCTCGTTTCCCGGTTCCAGCGAAAAGTCGAGTTTTCATTAACCCTTTCGTTACGGGTGCCGACTATAGTCGACAAAAAAGTGTTTACTGTAACGGTAGTGTATCTCTAGTTTACATCGACCAGTATTGAATTAATCCTACTAAATGTACATTGTCGACGCGAAGCAAGTTTCTTCTGTTTCCTCTAATCGATAGTGGAGTACAGAAGACTCGAATCTAGATAAAAATGCAAAAAATTGTAACGCAGTTTTAGCGTCAATCCTTGTTTAAAAATTGACCATTCTCCATTAACTTACTAAAAATTACAATTTAATATACCAATTATCCTAACTCAATATTTTCATTCACAATAATTGCAAAATCTGTAAACGTGAAAATAACTTGATATGCATGAAGTGTACTTATTTTAATGTTTCTTGTGTAATAAGACATACAATTGTTATGTAACGTTTAAAAAAACATACAAAGGAATGCCAAGATGGCGTTGAAAGACGTAACCGCGAACACCAAAGAATACCCACTTGGAATGTTTAGACTTTTCGGCGTTGCGCCCCGTAACAAAAAAAACCGTAACGAAAGCGTTAAAAAGCTTCTCTGGACGTTTGACGGGGTCGAAGGGGTGGCAAAAGTTAGTGGCACGGGAGAAGGGCGCGGTGGGGAAAGCGGCGACTTCCGGCTGCAGGTTACGCGGCGGTTCTTGTCGCACGGTTCGCTCCTCGTAAAAGTTGATCCACTTACAAGTGGTCGAGCTTTTCTCGTTTCGTGAAAGATGCAAAGATTCGGGATCGTGGAGAAGAGAGCAGCCATTATCTCGCGGAAACGAGCGGCCATGCTTCCAGCCGAAGATAGAGCCAAGATAATGCCGCCGTTGTTGGCCGGGAGTAGCGCTGGGGCTGTGCGCGCGTACCACTTAAGCTACTCCATCGCCACGGCCGCTACTCCACGAGTTTACAAATTGCACACACTATTAAAACTGTTTTAACGCGTGTTATTCAGTCCAGCGGAATCGCTTCCGCCGCGTTTAACAATTTTAATCCGGCAACTGCTTTCCAAATATGTGGCAACAGCGCGATCACATTTTTCCCAGTACAGAGGTGCCTTAATGTTCATGCAGCGGCGAGCGATCGTCGCTGTTCAAATTGGCCCCGAATTCGTTAACACAATTAAGACGGCTATAACGTTCGGGTCGGGCGAGGAACTTCGGTATTGGTAACTGCGCCGAGAGAAGAATTTGATTAGGGAAGCCGCAAAGTTTGGTCAAGCGAGGCGGGCATTTTGAGAAAGCGACGGAGAGGATGTTTGTTTGGCGCAAAACAAGTACAAAACACGCTCTTTCAGTTCAATCAATTATTTCAACTTGGAAGAGTCTCGAATGCGCGTTTTCTTCGGGTCTCGTTTCAGTGGCGTGTAACAGAACGACATGGTCGAACGATCCCATCAAACGTCCAGCCACGTGAACGGTCCACCGCACGCGGCTGTTTAATACCGGGTAAAAAGTCGTAGCGGTCGCAGATTTACGGATATTCAATTCGACGAGTGGTGCGCGGGGCATTTACGCATTTCGGGATATGCCATCAAATCCTACAGCTGCAACACGCCGCTCTTCGATATTCCATCTCGCCATACGCCGCGATAAATCGAGCGACGAAACGGAACTCGAGCAGCGCTGCTTTTATTGTTCCGTTCGGAAAATAGAATGGTAGATAGAAGTTGGGGAAATATAAGCAGCTTTTCGTCACGTCTCAAGTGTTCTCCCGCGCGCCCTCTCCCGCCTTGTCGATACATCACATCGGCTTTAAATTATCAGACAAACCATACAACCTACGACGTTTCCGTAGCGACCGTGCGAAAAAGAGAGAGAGAGAGAGAGAGAGTTGGGCAAGTGTGTGCTCTGTGTCATAAATGTGCACCGCAACTACATAAATCAGCGGTAAAAAGTGTATCGGAGAAGTCGTAGTTTACTTCTGCCGAAACCTCGTAAAAAACAAAGAATGGGGGTTAGCGGAGCAGGGGGTGGAGAGGGAGGAGGAACCAATACAGGGGGAGCGGGGTGGATCTGCGAGAACTCGGCGGGTAACCCGGTATGGCGAAACTAGGGAGGGGATTCTGGGGGTGGGGAAGGGGATAAAGCTGCCGATAACACGAAAAAGCGCGCAGCGAGGTTATATCGACCTCTGTGATCCGGCTCCTCTGGCACACTCGTAAAACGTGAAGGATGATCGTTTCATAGAGTATCAGCGGCGAGGTGCGCGACTGGCCTGTTGAAACTGTTGGTACAGAGGGGGGAAGGGGGAGGCCGAGGAAGAAGCCGGTGTCGGATGTTTGCGCGAGAAAGTCTTTCCGCGTTGACCGGGCGGGAAGTAGGCCAAAGCGGGGATACGTTCGCTAGGCGGAAACGGGACTGGAATGGTCGGACGGCGGGGAAAAACGGCGGCCCGGAGTCGCCGGGCTTCGGCGTGAAACTTCAAAAGGCGTGTGGTCTCGTTGAAATAATGGAGAAGTAAAAGCAAACGGGTGCACTCTCGGGCGGAATTCGTTACCGGCGCGTTGAAAATGTTACGCTTTTTTAAATTGGTTTCTGTTATCGGTAGTGAACAGTACGTTTCTCGTTTTATATTTACGTCAACGGAAAGTAATTCCCGAATTCTCGCAATTTGCAGCTGATAGATAAGACAGTTTCCGCTTCATATGCCTTGCATGCGAAACGTTAGATTCCGAATAATTGTGCGATTAGTTCGTCATCGGCGCGTGTTTTGTGAACGTGTTATGGAACATTCTCACTAATAGTTCTTCGCCATTTGCTACCGGCGAGAGAACTTGAGCTGCAAAGGGTTTCGAGCGTTAAATTGACGGAAGAGAGTCGAGGCAATTACATCTTCAGTAAATTCATATTCGGCTCGTTTGAGGTCACCGAGATGTAAGTCAATGAGAAGTTGCAGTTACTAAATTTGGATGATGCTAAACTTGATGGTATTGAGAAATACATAATTAAAAGCATTTCGCTAAATCAATTAAAATAGTGAAATCCAGTAAAATGAAAAAAAGAGTAAAAGGTGAGGAACTCGAAGGGAGGTGGAAAAAGTAATGGAAGGTGAGGTAGTAAATAGTAAATCGCAGAAAAAAGTTTTCCCGAAAAAAAGAAAATAATTTCCCAGTTCCACGATTAGCATACACGTGCACAGTCGAATGATTCTGTGTCAATCGATAAGGGTAATTAATTCGTGCGCGAGAGACAACCCTTGAATAACAGTATGACAAATCATGAATAGTAACAATGATTTTAACGAGGTTCAAGAAAAATCCAAGTCACGAGGTACAGTTGGAATCCGGTGTTGCCGCAATGCAAATCACTCGAGAGGAATTTCTTGGCAAGAAAAATTCGTTAAATCAAAGTGGGTCTTTTTTAGAACGCAGTGGTACATATTTTACGTCAGCTCGTTACATTTTGATTTCCCGGTGCAAAGTAGTTTCCGCATTTCGCCCTGTTAAATATTCACGTCGCATGTCAAAATATTCAAAACAACAATTTTCCCCTGGACATCCCTAAAATGAATTGCCAATAAACGCATACCCGATTTCTCGGTTTATTACGAACGATTGAGCAACTTATTCCCCGGCTGTCACGTTTGACGTGTTTTTAAACAAGCTTAATATTTTCGATATAAACCGAAACGCCCGAACGACGCGAAATTAACATTTCCAGCCCGGTCGTTTGAAACAGTCTGCAGCACGAACGGCACATTTGTTTCGATTAATTTGAATTAAACGAGGACGACGGAAGTGAACGAGCGGTAAACGAGGAGGAAGTTGATGGAAACGAGTGTCCGTGTACGCCGTGTGACAGTGTCGCCGGAAGAGAGACGATGAAATGGAGATTTCTGAAAGACGGTGGTGAATGTTCGGCGAAAAAACGACGACACGTTTCGCCGACCGATGCCGGGCGTTGTGCATCACGGCCATAATTCTCTAATCGACAGTTGCGCGTTAGTGGCCGATAAACAGTCGCGGTCATACGGAGCTGCCATTAGGCCGACAGTTGCGGATTTATCGGCGTAAAAGCCCCGCCGTGTCACCGGGGATGCATTAATTTTCCAGCCGCGTATTTAAAACGAATGAACGGACGACGAGGGGTCATTATCCAAGAAAGGCCGGCTTTTCCCACCCGGCTCGATCGAACGCGTTGTAAAATGGCCGAAACTCGTTTGATCGAATCTCCGGCTGTGCCGCTATTCGAAATACACTTTTACTCGCACCTGCCCGATCACGCCGAGTAATTCCTTCCTGGTGAAAAATCATTGTCCGACTGAATCGAGATAAGATGCGGGGCGATAAGAGACCAGGGGCAATCGAAGCGGGCGAATTTAACGGCGGGTGAATGGACCGAGGGAAAATCTTCCCAGTCCTTTTCTTAACTTTTATGTCTGCTCGGGAAATCAATTTTGTAGTTGACACGAGTCCAACAGCCAACTTTTCGGCGTGTAACGCGACAACAATGTAGTCCATTATTTATGCCGGGCAAAAAGCGCGCAGTGCATTTCAACGTTAATTGTCCATGCGGGATGGAGATCTGGACGATCGCCAGCTTCCGCGTCTGCCGAGGTGTCGAGACTTCGCTGCCGAAAAACGGAAGATGGAACCGCCGCTTTCGCGTACTTGATTTTTATTCGGGCCAAAAACATACAGTGCGAAGGTGGAAAACGAAATGGCGGAAAAACGTCACAAAAGACCAAAGCACTTGAAATGTGTGTCAAATTAATGTAACGGTTCGTGTGATTTCGGGTGCGGTATGAAAAACGGTGGACCTGGGGTGGACCTGGCGTTTAGTCGCTCGTCCTCTTACTCGCAACACTGTGTCAAAGTTCGGGTGTAACCACGTTCGGCAAACAGTGCAATAATTGTTCGAGAATAATATTTTGACGAGACACGAGACAACTTTTCTTTGTTCGTCACAGTGTCCTTTTCCTCTTTGTCCAGAAATAAAGCAACGACGCAAAAGATAAAAAACTACGTGCAATTTATTCGTCTAACTTGATGTACGATTTTTCTTCATACAGCCAGGGGTGAGAATGGGGGATTACGTTGTTCGCGGCAAAAGGGGCTTCATTACCAAACACGGTAAACATTTAGTAAGCTGTGCTGTGTAGAAAAATATGTGCTTCATCAAAGCCGGGAATTTATTTTTACAGCGCTTACCTTCTCATCGCAGCAACGCTCGCGCGTCTTACGTAAATAACACGGCTCGATAAAAATTCTTGGCACTTCCATAAAGTCGAATATAATTCCTTTATATTCCCTCGCTGGCTGAGCGTTAAGAAGTCGGCCGGCCCGAACGTAACGTTTTAATGGACTTTGAAAAGTCGATGTGAAAAATAATAATGCTTATATAACGGGAACGCGGGCATAAAAACTGCAACGAGATTTCCGTTCGGGAGCTTTGCTGTCGATGCATTCATTTCCTGGGTTTATTAAAAGGCAAATGTCGCAGTTTGCTTCAGCCCCGCGATAATGAAATTATACATTATTTATGCCGGCGGAAGATCGCCATCCCGATTGAATTATTCATGTTGGTAAAAAGGGATAATTATTGGCAAATATCGGGCGGCCTTGCCAGAGCCTTAACGGTACCGTATTTACAATTCTGTCCGGAATTGAACCATTCACTCCCCACACCTCGATTGCTTTTTTTAATAAACAGTTTTGCGAACGTTTTGCTATAAATAGTGGCAACCCTTGCCAACCCCTTGACAAAGCCTTGCGAAGATATCTGTTTCTAAGATGCTCGCCACGTATATTCCCTTGAAATAGAGCGCGTCGACTCGTTATGCGCGGTCTTTGTGACGAATCGTAGTTGGCGAGAAATGGAAAGTAGATAAATAGCGGAAAAGACGGCGTGCTCGGCGGCTGGTGAAGAGAGCGAAGGGGGGAGGGTGGGTGGTTGTCACGATCGTCTCGGAAGCCTCGGAAGGAACAGCGGCAGCATCTCCCGGCTATCGCGAGGTTATCGCCGTTTCCGGTTCACGAGCGCGCTAGTGATAACGGAATCGCCAACGAATTGATATTTGTGTCGAGATTTCATGGCCGGCATTCGACAGCCCGGGCGTATATCGGCAAAATGCAGTTGGCCGCAGTTTCGCGATTTCCAACGGCCGCAATGGCGGGGCGCATGCGATATCGCAATTATGGAGACGCTTTTGAATAAATTGCCCGGCGTCACGTACGCGTTGGCCGGTCGCCACCGCCAGCCGAAACACGTATGGACGTAATTTTGCGTGAGCGCGTTAAATTTATGAATTTAAATTATGAATTTTGATGAATTTAAATTGGCCTTTTTCGCCGAGTCGCCGCGTGCCGCCTACCGGCCGTTGGAAATCGTCGTGTAATGCGCAACGTTGGAGCTGTTATGAATCAACCGGCCGATGAAAATGAACGGTTTTATGCGAGGAGGAAACAGTCGTTTCGCTCCCATTGACGGGAAATTACCACAGCCGCACTTTTCCTGAGAGGCGGCGCAAAAATGCCGCCTCCGACGCGTTTACTTTTTCCGGCCTTTTCCCGCATTTCCCTGCCCGACGACGCAGCCGAGTGCAGCGGATTTTGCAAATTGCATAATGGCGTTTCACGGTGGCAGCACTGCTTTCGGTTTTTACTGGGAAATACGTTGCATGGTGGATGAACCGTGGAGACTTTTTTTTACGGGAGATTAAATAATTAATAATGTATAGTAATAGAGATGATAATAATTGATAATAATAACGATGAGAGAGATTTTATAATAAATTAAGAAACATTTTTGCACGAAATTGTAAAACATTGATTTGAGAATGGCAGAAAAAGGGCAATAAAGGAAAGTCGTGCGTTCGCAAAATGGTGCATGGCGATTTGTAGAGTAAAATCGGTCATCAATTCGCCAAACCTTGTTTCACAGTGCAATTATTTACCCTGAGAAATTTATTTTCCATGGGCTTTGTTTCTAAACTTTCTAGTCCTTTGACTGCGAACGGCGCCTAAAAACGGCTGATGGTAAATGTTCATCGGACACGATCGGCGCTTTTGGGCGTTTTTCATTTTTTGAAAGTGCATTTTCATGTTCGTATATTTTACTTATATTTTTACCAATATTTAATATTTTCTCTGTAAACGAAAAAAGTAAATTTTCAGTGAAAACAATTTGGGTAATTTGTTAGAATTAATGCACTGGAAAAAGTATAATGATTAAAAATATTGCATACGATAACAGATAGAGATTAGAGATAAAATTTTACTGCATTATATCTAAATTATTTGTTATCAAAAGAGTTACTTTTCACCAAATTCGAGAGTAAAAATTTACCACGCATTGGTACATTTTCAGTTTTGTCATTGCAAAGAATTATTTCTCGAGATCATATTTCCGTGTGTAATACGCGTTTTGGTGTCATTGCCCGTCCTGGCTCTTCCGTCGGGAATACCTTGCTTCCGGCCACCGCGCAAAGGATTAATTATCATCGCCAAGTAATTTGTCCAGACACATCGTTGCAACCCAATTTCCTCAATCCTTTCATTTTTTCACACAGCAGCGATTATAAACCCGATCGGAACGTGCCGCACGGTATCTCACCGCTTTGGATATTCTCCGATCACGGCGAGTCACGTGACCAAAAGCGTTGCAAGATCAGATAGACGTTTGACGGTTGGCAAAACAGTTCGTTAAACCGTGGAAACGTCTCCGATAGAAAACCGGGAAACGCCGTTCAAGCGAGCGACGTTCGTGGCATCGAACAGTGTATTAAGTTCTGCCGGAAATTCCGCGCGGAGAAAAGCGCGTCGCGGTAATTCGCCGTAACGAGATTGCAATTTTCGAAGCCGACATTAATAACGGTAAAGCGTGGCGTTACCTTAGCCGCGGAGCCGAGCGAGTGCAGCGCCACCCTCGGCATTGCGACGAGGCTGTTCTCCCTTCCCCCTCCCTCGCCACGCTTTTTCGCAATTTCACAGCGTCGCCGCGATAAAAGGGAAACTTTGGATTCAAATCACGCCACTTTAATCCGACTGCGTCGTCCTCGCGCCGAGTGCTCATCCCGCGCGCCGCTATTTATCACACACGGCCATGATACCCAGACGCGGGATCCGGCCTTAGTTACACCGGGGACACAATGCAGCAGCAGTTGCCGCCACTGCAGACTTTATTGGATCTTATGAATTTAGTGAACCGGCGCGTTTACCAGCCGACTCGGACGAAATTACGATTGCGAGCTGAGAAAAATAACGCGACTGCTTCTCCTCCTACCGACACTTCCACCCCACCCCCCCCCCCACTTTTCCCCCCCCCCCCCCACACCCCCCTTCACACCCTTCCCCTGGTGGACACCTTTTTCCCACACTTTTTCACCCTCCACCCTGAATCGCCCCGCCCGTCGGTTACTCTTTTCCCCCCCCCCCGCCCGCCCGGTTTTTTCCATCTTTTTTTCCACTACTTTGTTGCTGCCGCCACCCCGCCGCGCCGACTCTTGGCATCTCAGTCTGCTACTCGCCAGTGAATCGCG
>JABFPT010003689.1:2196-13679 GCA_022817245.1 Nixonia krombeini
TTTATATATCTTGGAAAATACTTCTTTAGTGTGAGAACGTTAAAAAGCAAATAATGAGGTTTTTGTTCTGTTCTGCAGCGTTAATACAATGTGGAAAGCACGACATAATTGTACATATTAAAATTACATTGTGCATTCGCTGCCATCGTTTGTGTAAATAACTCGGAGAATTTGCTTTGAAAATTGGTCAAAGGGTTTCTGTAAAAATCTAAGCTACGCAGTTCACATTTTTCTACCATTGGTATTCCTCTGTTGAAGAAAATCATTGAGGAGAAAAAATAGTAATGAAAAAACGAGGAACTTGATTTCCTTGTAAGGAAAAAGTGTCTCGACCAATTTACGAAAGGCATCTCGTAAAAGCTAGTTATAAGAGCTTCACTTGCTCTGCTGAAATTCCATACGTGGAAAAAGTAGCTGTGGCCTCTGCCGGAAAAGCTAAATTGAATTCTTTACATATTTTCTGCTACTTTCATATGATTGAAATACGTATATTCTTATCATTAATTTCTTCATAAAAGAAAACTAAAACAACATATTAATTTGTCAATATCATTTTTTCTTTGTAATCCTACCTCTTTAAATAATTTATTCCGTGAATAAATTGAAATTTTTATTTTGCCTTTTAATAGTAAAATTTCTATAGCATCGTATATAAAAGTGGCTTGTGTCGCTTCTGTTCAAGTAGAAAAGTCAGTAATTTCTTGAACTTGTTTCATGCTCCATGTTGCAGCAGTAATAGAAGAAGATCGTTAATTGCAACGTTGACCCAGCTGGTGTGGTATTAGAATGTGCAGGAGTGCCAGACCTGACTGAATAGTCTACAAGACGCATTAGATTATGTACTGTAACGGTTACCGAATCGTTACCATTATATATCGACGTTACTAGGACAAACGTGTACAAGAGCTCTTTAACATACAGTTGTCATATTTATACGACAACGTTTATGTGATGGATTTTAAAAAGATGATGATTTTTAAAACGATATGTTAGGAAAAATAAAAAATTAGTTTTTCTATCAATATGATGAGTTTTGCATACCTTTCATAATTAATGCTGGGTCAAAGCTGTTTTCTGATACTTTACTAATTATAGATTGTAATACTGGACAAGAGGGAAATACCATTTCATTTGGCTCAAGACTATGTAATTTTCCACTTGCGCGTCTTTTTTCCGCTGAATGCCATTTCCACGTAAAATGTGAATCGGAATCAACAAAAATGTACTTCCCGCACATTTTTCGGATCCTTGACATGTAAAGTGCTTCTTACATCCCTGAATTTTATTATCAAATATATTATGTGCTTTTGTAATGTTTTGACTTTTTTGTAGGAACTTTTGCAAATTTTTCAATAAATTCACTGCTGTTAATTTTTAATTAAAATTGAACATGGATAGTAAAACTTGCAAGTGTACAGAAAGTTGTTTATATGCATTTGTTAACAAAAAATTAAATAAGTGTTTTTCCGTGTGTTCAGAAATATTCCAGTCTGTAAATTTTCTTCGGTCTTTTTCAACAGCGTATTTATCAGTTCATAATCGAATTTCGTCTATAACGGTATCGGCAACGACCATTGTTTGGTAAAGATAGTCTGTAAGAATTTTATGAGAATTCTTTTCAAGTCAGACAAAGGTTGAATTCACAAATCTTTTGAAGCCCATTTAATATGAAAAGGGAACTGTTGAAAAACGACTACTTCGAAAAATTTTGAATTAAAAATGAAGATTTAAATGATATTAAAGTTCTAAGAAGTAATTAATACTATTTTATTGAAAGGAAGTTAATGTAAATTATAAAGATATTTTATCAATTAATTAATTTTATAGAAATATAGTGAGTGTGTAATTGGGTAATAATAAACAGCCAGATTTCGTAATCATATTTTAATAGTTTTTCTCATGTAAGGGTTACTTTGGAAAAATCGTTCGACATGGCAAAATGAATGGTAACGTTTCGACCCTTTATATTTATGTAACCGTGGCAAATCACAGCGTTTATCCGCTGGCTCAGGAACATTTATGGGGCGAAATATATTTTTCTTGCTACTATCAACTTGTGTTTCCCGCTGTAAAGTAGTATTACGACAGTATTCTTAGCCTACGTAAACATCAGAGTTGCATCAGTATTTATATCGTTTGCAATGCTGTTTTACACCGTCGAAGTCTTGACAAAATCTATAAATCTTTTTTCCAATGCAATCAAATGAAGAAATTTAGAATCATGATACACTATATCAAAAAAATATCCGTGACAGATAAATTGTAACGAATTTTGTTGTATCATGACTTTTTATTTATGACTTTATGCACGAGTTTGAGACTAGACGTTAAACTACGTAGGTCTGAAAATGTTATGCATCTCCCACCGAAGATTAACGCCGATGAAACTACCTCACGGCTGTCGAGGATGTGAAAGTGGCAGTATGTAAATGACATTTTTAGTCATGCACCAGTTTCAGGACTGGTCACTTACTGAGAAGTTTCCACGTATCCGAAAATTATTCATACATTCTACTAGTTTCATGTAACAGTGTATTTCGAATATGTTGAAAGTATGCAGTAATTAATGTGGATATTTGTCTTTTATTTATTTTCAGTTATGCTAGAAATGTAATTGTTTGTTAATATAAACTGAACATGTACTCACGTTCGCTCACGTTGTATTGGTTTTCGTGATCGCAATTTCTTGAAGCTATAAAAGTTCAATTTGACGGATATAGCGTAATTCTATTTTAAAATAAATTATTTGGTCCCTTTTATTTCTTTTTTGATATGTCGGACATCATGCTGCAATAAATGTCAAATATAGGCGTCTAAATATGCAAAGTACATTATATGCATTGTCTGGGTCTCAATAAATATTTATATATGCCACTCACTTGTATTGGGTTTCCTATTTTAGTGACAAAGTTCAATTTCTTTTTCAGAATATCAATAGTTTTTTCACAGTTTCACACAAATCCATTCTCCCTTTGATAACGATACATTTTATGTAAATGAACTGCCATTATATTTGAATACATATACAAAATTACTATGTGTACAAAATCGTTCATTTACTTCATAGATTTTACGAAGTCTCTGTAAAAAAAAATAAAACTGTAATGCTGTACCTATACCGTCTTAATAAAGTTAAAAATCAACGCTGCTAAAGGTGTATTTGTAACTGTTCAAGCGAGTTTGAACAAAGGTTTCGAAATGAGGAATTGTTCGAGAAGAAATTATTAAACGATAGAACTTTCTTGTTAAGAAAGCTTCCATTTGTTAAATATTTCATTCGTTTCGCCGGTCAGTATGTTGAACGCGGAAGTTTTCATCTTATTGCTATACCTTTTTATTTCCTTTTCACCTCGTACAATTGGCCTTACTCTGTTCCCGCATGATGAAATATAATATCGTGAAATTGTGCTTTCCTAGGACGAATGATCTAAAATAACTTTGTTAGTGTAGTAATTTTCTACACTTCAGTTTTAATACAGACATTTTTGTGAAATCTCTAGAATCATTTTTCCCAGTAAAATCGATACATTAGTTTATGTACTTATTGATTTATTATCGTTTAAATTTCTCTTACCTCGTTAATAGTTTTGCTTTACTTTTTTTTAATCGTCGTAGATAAAATCCTGTACGATGTAAGTATTGATACTATCTCGAGAACGAATCGTGATGGGAAACAGATTTTCATCATGTTTTATTTACTTTTTCATTCATATATTTTTGCATTTTATCGTTTCGAGTCACGTATGGAATAGGTTTTCTCAGCTTACCGTAACTGACTTTCACACTGAACAGTATTTTTTCATTTTTTAAATTGCAGAAACTATTTATTCCGATAAAAAATTCAAGTTATCTTTATTATCTATGTATATGTGTACATATATGATATCATTATTTTAGATATATAGATCAATAATGGGTAAAATAGGTAAAATATTTATTGCAAATTTGGAAGTGGAACTCGAAATGAAAAGACTGTGAAAACATACCGAACTTCTCAATTTTCCTCGTAGTAGAACAGTGAAACGTTAATACAGTAATTTCAAGAATTTAACTCATTTGGCGTCGATTGCTCCCGGACGTTCCTGTGCAAACCGGAGTCTCGGGTATGTGTTAATGAGTCTATGCCGAAAGCATCGTGGACGTTGATTCGTCGATGTGTTTAGAGTGCGACTGGAAAGGATACGAAATTCCGTCAAATGAGTTAATAAGAGGTGTCATTGCGCTTCAGTATTCTTCCACGACATTTGTCTCATTGGGTAATTATGTGCACGCGACACATATTGTAATGTTGCCTCTTCGCGAGGGGTGTTTAAAGTAAAACTTTTCAAAGACGTTTCTGCATAATCGAGCGGCTTAATGCGTTCTTACGACGTCGTCTTTCTTAAACGTCGAGTATAAGCAGCAACAGCGGGGGAAAAAAGACGGGACTATTTTCGCAAACTTGTGCCGTTCCCTCACAAGAGTTGGCACTTTTACTAAATGCGGTTTCACATTAGCAATTTTTCAGCCCAGCCCAAACCTCGCAATGTTATTACGGTGCATATTCCAGTTTGGCTAAACCCTTCGAGAATTTTCCTTCAAAAGAGTTTATTCAAATTTGTAGCTAAATAAAGACATTGATTCAGTGTACAACTGTTAAGCGTACAATGGAGCGATATTGTACTTCTGTATTTATTGCGGCATTAGCGGCTATGAAGAGTTTAATAAGAGACTGGAATAATATCGAAGATTATATCGAAAGTACGACTTCAGGAGAAATGAACAAAGAATAAAATGAGCAGATAAGTAGAAAGCACGTCCTTTATCGCGATATTCGCGGGGAGTATAATCTTTGCCACAGTTAGCGATATTTTTATACAGCTTCGATTCTCATTTTCAAGGAAATTCTCAAGGAACGATTGGCCTCGGGCAACGTTCGTGGAACGTTCCACGAGGATAATTGTGTTTACAGGCGAAAGGTGTATGACATTCCTAAGCAGTAGTTTGTTATCCAGCGGCAGTTGGCGGAAAGGTAACACGTGCGATTATCGACTTTCGAACAGCGAGGACTCAGCTCTATAAATTGCGCGAAGTTGGTAGCGTCTTGCAACTTGGGAGTTGAAGCTTCGAGGCGCCAGGGGAGGATTTCTTTCGAGATGTGTTCAGTCTCGGGGCTTTCTATTCCCGGCGAGACAACGTTTACCGGACTTTACTCTCTCTCTATGTCTGGTCGATTCCATCTTCCATTATTTGATATGCGCTTTCTTTTTGATAACGTATCAAATCGCGAATTTGCGAATGATAGAATATCGAGAAAAAGTCTATTGGTATTATTGGTAACGACTGTTTCCCATCGTCGAGTCACTTGAAAAAACTTCCTGCGGATTATTCCCCGGAACTTTGGAAAAAATTAAATCCCTGTTCACGAAACGTTTCTTCTGACAGCCTGATACCATGTGTCTGACAGCTGTGAGATAGGAAGATAAGTGACAACGAATTTGTCCAATTCACGTGACGTTTTTGGAATTTAGTGGGTAAAAGTTTTGGGGCGGCTAAACGCGCATTTATTATGCTTTTCTAACATTGGTTATGCACGTTATTAAAGACAAATTTCCCGTGTTGTTCCTTTTTGCAAACAGTATATAATGCTTTAAGGTATGCACTTTGCTTTCAGTCTCGTTTGTTTTGATAGAAAGATGCAGGAGATGATAAATTACGTAATGGCGAGTAATAAGGATCTTTATGTGGCGAATGCAAAATAGCTTCCCAGACAAACTACTGTTCATTAATACAAGCGACTACGTGGCACACTTTCATTTGAACAGTCACTGGTTTGACGGAGATCCAAATAGTGTTTTCCAGTACGAATCATAGTACCGGATGTGCTACACGAATCATCATTGATCTTCTACATTAAACTCAGTTGCCAACCGTAAATTTCTAGTCATATTAATTTAACAGAAATCTATGACACGATTGAGTGTATAAAAATTAGAAAATAACTGCCGGTCTTCATCACGTATACGAAACTCAAATTGTTTTCTTCGTGGAACTGTGCATTTCGCATTATTTTTAAATCACTCTTTCTTTACTTACAATTTTAATTACGTAAAAACTCAACGTGTCGTACGAATTAGTGAATATTTACAAACTGCTAGGGAACTTGTAAAGTGGATGCATTTGTGTGGACTAAATGTCTGCAAATCGACGGTAATTTTCTACACCTCGATTAACACAGCTGTTTACTTCATTTTCATTCCTTTGTATTTCTGCGCTGCAGATCTACATACGTATATATTTATGTACATATCCAATATATATTAAAGCGACAGTGTGATTCATCAACTAGAACAATGCAGGTTAAAGACAATACGTAGGAGCATGCACCGCTTTCTGGCAAGACCGTTTGCACTAGGCTCCCGTTTCGCTTACTTTTGTGAAATTGGGATCAAAGGTTAACGAAATTGCTTTTGAACATATCGCGCAGCTCTATTAAATAAATCGATCACTCGAAAGTAGCCGGAGTCTTTTGTTACATCCTCACTCCTTTTTTCTATTTATGCATTATCATACTCAATTATGTAGCTATATATCTTTATATCTACACCGGATATCAATCGAGATTATTTATCATGAGATATTTGTCGCGAGGGGTAACATATACCAGAACGGCGAATCAACGTTCATTTTTCTTATTCCGCGAGGGTATTCGTAGTACCTTGATAACGGTGTACCTCGGTACACTGCGAGGTTCCCATCCAGCGGTGTTCCACTTGTTCTAAAATGAAAAGTGTCCTCCTCCCGAAAACGTCGCGCGCTCTTTTAGATAATATTTTTTGTTTCAAAAAACAGTTCACGCGCCTGGCGAAATGAAACAAGCTCGTTTGCCCTTATCGTCGTCTCCGCTTCCAAATATTAATGCCGCCCCGGCAGGAGTCCTCTGACTCCATTCCTCTTTTCAGCAATCGCCGTCTCAATGGAGAAATGTGTTAATGCGTCGGGCTGACGATGATAACGTAAGTCCGAGTGGTGTGTCGAGAGTTCGATGTTCCTTACATGAAAATCAAGGTGTCAAGGACGATCGTGCGAACACGCGCAAGCTTTGAATTTCAAGATCATACGCGGATCGTGCATGTTTTCATCCTCTTTCCCTCTTCTGCTGACTGTGCTCTTGGGAACAAAGCGAGCGCGGCTTTCCTTCGAAGAGAAAGCACGGCTTTCCTTCCGCCATTGGTATTCACACAGTATGGGAAAATTTGGGGCACTTTGTGCGCGAAACTATTGCATTACTATTCCGTAACCAAGCTGAATGGGAGTTCGTTAAGTATCTTGCATCACTGACGATTAATTTATCGCGTGTGAGTAATAAGATGTGACTCGCTTTTATGTGACCGTCTCGTATTCTTTACGACGTTCGCAAGAAGGGGGAGTTATTGAGAAACGAAGCAGAGCAGATCGATATGTTTAGAGGATTTTGCCGGGTAGGCCCTTTCATGCTACATCTGGGGTGCACGGTGAACTTTGAAAGGATAAGATGACAAAGGAGACAGATAAGACGCTGAGGAAAGTTAGGAAGGAAAACAAAAGAAATAAAGGAGGATAAAATTTTCCGTAAAATGTAAATGTATCTTAAGAACCCAATTAGAGGGAAACCAGGACGTTTCATACACGTTCCTCTTTCTTTGCTTTTTTTGTTAGCACGATAAATCACTCTATCCTTGTATTTGGCCGTTGTATCAATCACATAATTCATTTTCGAAGATTAATTTCTAATTTTCACATTTAAGTCATAATTTTAAGTTCATTCTTACATCGGCAGTACTCATTATTGAAATGTTTACAAGAAGTTTGTTAACAAAAATGAAATCATTGGTCAATCAAAGCACTGAGTAATGAACTCATAGTCTAATCAATCGACATTGTTACACCAAACACAAACCAAACCATCTCTTTATGTAGTATACACAGATGTAGAGATGTTACTGACCTGTAACGCCCATTGGGCCACTTGCCAAGTAATGATCCGTTCATTGAACATGATTGCGACTCGTGGTGCATACACAGAGATGTGTTTTCTTCATATCACTGAAGAATGGACAACACGATACACATACAGGGATTTTAAGAATGACATTTAATAAAATGGCAACAGTTGGACAATTATGTATATGTATGTTACAAATGACGTTTAATAAAAACTAAAACAACAGTGTGTGTACGTATCATTTATAATCAGTATTTATTTGTGCATGTTACTAGATTTTCTTAGGTTTCTAATAGTTTCGTAAAAAATACTTACGCTATAGACATATAAAGGGCCTTGATAGAACGGCTTTATAGTACGCCGATGGGTTGCTGCCGTATGCGGTCCACGCTGCTAATTATTGAACGAATTTCAATTTGCATATATGTTGAATGTATTGAATATATATGCGTTCCGGAATAATATCCATGCTTTGTTCGTTAACATAATTTGTAATTCAACAATATGGAATTATAGCATGCGAGTGCTGCAATGCACGAAACATTTTTTAAATCGTGAACGAACAGTGTGCAAAAATAGCTTTTGAAATTCGATGTTTACATCAAATATCTCAACGACAAAATTCAGACTCTTTCTTTCATCACTTTGTACCACGTAATTCAGACTTTTTTCCATCACAACTTGTTTTTCGAATCAGGACTACGCGTTATGAAGTTCCGTCGAGACTAATATCTATGCCTGGTCACGATTCGAATTGCTGATCGAGTATTTTCTCCACTTTTTGCGCTATGCGATGGCTGTTCTTCGTCTCTCGATTAACTTTATTGCAATTAGGAAATTGAGCACTGCTCGTACAAAGACAACTTTCGTGTGAATCCGAGAAGAGGAGTTAATTCACAGCACCTTCATATTTTATTCAGCATATGACACACAATAAACTAATTCAGTTATACTTTCTGACATATGAAATATTTGAATTCAATTTGCAAAATATAATTTACATAATTTACAAGTATGAGTTAGACTACTCTGTACATTTTTACAATATAATAATATTAAACATTTACTTTTCTACTTACATAATTACATATAACATGGCTTACTTCTTATGGCATGTGATAACGGGAATTGAATATATGTCTATATAGAGGGGACTTTTGAACTTCCGAGCTAAATAGCATATTCAATCGTTATCCACTAAACCACCTAACTAAGGTATTTGTCGTGCAAACTTCGCTGCTGCTTTGAGATAACGTTATTGTTGTCCTTTCCCTCTATGCCTAATAAAACTATCTCATCCATTATTAAGCCTCACCAAAGAAGCTTTTTCTAGGGTTGGGGAAACATTTAAAATAATTCTATTCCTCGTACTGACAATTACGAGACTACAAATTGACCGACGATATGTTTTGTATGTTTATGCAAACTAATGTGAATGAGATGACAGTGACATACGACGACAAGCGAGCTAATACGATTTGGTTCGTCTTAATGGAGTATGCGAGGAAGTTCAATAATTGGGGTCCGCACTGAAACTTGATCATTTTATCGTAATACTACGTGTAGAGAAGAGCGGGACACTTAAGTCATTCTCTGGGAAACATTCAACTCATCTAAAGGCTGGGCCTTGCATGGGTCTCTTGTTCTGAAATCAAACTACCTTTAACACGATCAAGCCTAACGTAATGTGTACAAATGTATTTTTACAATATCAAGATGATAATAGATTCAAATGATAATTGTACAAATACCAGTTTTTGGTTTATTTTTCAATGTACTTCAGTTGTACAGGGAAAATTTAATTTTTTGCTTTAGAACCGAATATTGTATTCTGTATGTTTGACATGAGAATTTACAATTATCATTGTACCCAGCGAAATGATATCACTTAGGTAAAATAACTCGTTTTACTTCTTATTGATTTTTAGTCCTTAAGATTGTAGTTTTACGTTGATCTTGATAAAGCATACTTGTTTATGACCATTAATATTATCTTTTTGTAAGTTTATCTTGTGACGGCACATAAAAAGCATTTTATTCTTTGTTACATTTTATTACACATAACACAGATACGGTTTTTATTCCGCTGGCGAAAAATGGCATATTATGATAATACCATTTTACTCGCGACGATTCGCACTACGATGTATCTGTTTATTCATAATAAGAAAAATATTGATAATAAAATATTCTATATTTCAATATGTTAAAAATGCTATGATAGATATGTAATGAGAAATAATATTGAATGAAAAATAGTTGTGATATTAAATAGCATTCTCTTAATTCTTTTATGAGTACCAATGATTTTCCTCAAATTTTCGAAGAAATGTCCGTGATCCGTGAGAATATTTGAAAGTAATGGAACAGCGAGGGTGAACGGGAAAACCATTCTAAAATTCCCGCGGCCTATGTATAATAATGAATCGTGTGAATATTCCATGTTGTGCGAATATTTTAAGTATACCATTGTCGTTTTTTATTTAAATGAAGTTATAAAATAACAATATTTTGGAACACAGGAGAAATTTGATTCGCTGTTTTTGCAATGCAAATCTTTCACTTTCCTGTGTCTTCCTTTGCAAACTGATCCAGAATGTTGTCTTTTACTCGTGTTACAGGCCTGTCGTAAAACACTGAATATAAAATATTAAAATTGTATTCAAATCAAATTCGACTACGTACATAACGTACACAATAAAAATGGATAGTGGAGGCTCGAAACTAAGTGTGCATTATAATACTTTATTTTGCTGAGGCTGATATACTTGGTATACAAAATATGTGGTGCTTTATAAAGAAAAAGTTTGTGCATAATGGAAAGACAAAAAGGAAACGCATAGTGTCAACGTAATTAATTTATGTAATGCAGCTGTTTTGAGGTGTGACTAAGGTGTCATATTTGCACAATTTTCACAAGACGGAAATAATGTACAAGTATTATAACACATTTATTTTTAATTATAATAAATGTTAAAACATATTATAAGTAACTCGCTCAATATAAAATTATAAAATAATGTCTTTGTGATCGATAATATCTCTCTTCATGAATAAATAAAACGATAATACAAACTAATAATACAAAGTAAATGATTTAAAAACATTTTTGGTAACAAATGCATGTTGCAGCAGTTGTAGATAATGGCAAAATAATGGTAGTAGGTAGTGTGGCGCAAGGACCGCATTGCTCTGAAGTGCGTTAAAGCAATAATTTTCCGAGTGAAGCATCCTTTAGGAAGGATCCACCGCCACCCTCTACTATCAACCGTTCGCCCTTAATGGCTTACTTTCCTTCATAACATCAAACTAGTCCTATTATGAGCATTATAATTGCGGCCGCCATCTAACGGTGTTTTTGCGAGTTTCGCCCTGACGTGGGTTGTTGCCTCGACGAATTTAATACAGTTTTATAGATTTCGATAAATATTGTTCCGAAGAAAATGCTTTCAGGAATATCGTTTCGATGAAAAAACGTCAATAGAAGGTATTCGATGAATAATATAAAACTTTTTCAAGG
>JABFPT010003692.1:0-13665 GCA_022817245.1 Nixonia krombeini
ATATTAATTTATTCTACAATATAATTTCCGTTTACACTCATGACCTCTCGCCAGCGTGATGGTAATATGTGAATATCATTTTTGAAAAATGCCTTGACTTTAATATTTTCTTCACCTTCACACACGGACAGAACTTTCCGGTAGAGCCAATAACATTGCGTACTTTTACTTAGTAGCGTAAAAATTAATCACTATTCTAGAAATACTACTTAAATAATTCGTTTCAATTTCTACTGTCTTTTCTCTTACTATTTATACTAATATTTAATAAAATAATATTATTTTTCTATTTTTAAGTGTTTTACCTTCTCACTATTACGTGAATACTACTGTAATGTATGTGTGTATACTTAATAGTTAATTTGAAATTGAAAATAACGATAATAAACGTGTATGTGACATCATTTGTAGATATTAAAGTAAACTAATTTTATTAACAATCTGGACAATTGAACGCAAGTCGAAAGTGGCACGTCGTGTACAAAATAAAGGTTAACAGTCGACAAAATGTTGACATTTAATCAGTGCGAAGTTTCAATTTGGTAAACCGTCTTAATTACATTATATTTTAATATTAAACGCATGAATATGTTCGATCTTTTTCTTTAGTAATAACGCATCATTTTGATAGAAACAAAGATTTTTCGTATTTATTAAAAGCTAATAATTATGCCCATAGAAAACCTCAAGCTTGTTGAAGTGTCTAATAGAATATGAATCACACAGATCAGTTGATACAAAGAAAAACGCTCTTCCAAATACAAATATAGAAAATAAATAGTAATTGACGTTAAACAAGCACATAAATTATTAATTAGTCGCTTACCCATTTTGTGCTCGACTTTCCAATCCAGCCATGGTCCTTCTCGTTCCAATTTCCCACAAATGGTGTAAAATAATCTCAGCCAAGACGTCGAGAATAGATACTAATCATTAATTGTCATTTATTGCGAGGGTGTCTTTTTTTGCTTCTCCCGCTCATTGTCTTCTTTCTTTCTTGGCCTTGGATAAAGGATTATTTAACCAAACTTCTGGTTATATATTAACGATTTGCTTGGTGGAGCGACCGTTGACATTCTATTTTAAAGTCAAATTACTTTACGATTAAAACTGACTTGCCTTACATTCAAACATCTCGATCACGCGCGTCACCCCTAATATATTCGCTAGTATATCACCTTCATTTATTAAAATATTTTACTTGTAGTATACAATCATATATTGGGTTAGCAAGAAAGTGATTTCGGCTTGCACCAATAGATAGATAACGGTATCTACATGTTCTATATATACAATGTATATGTAAACTAACATATCTCTACACTACTTTCTTGTCGTCCTAGACAAAGGTCTATCAGTCTCAGGTAAGGACTACACAGGGATGTTGCCGCATCAGCATCCTGAACTTATAGTATCCTATTTTTCATGACGCAAGGACGGGCCAAAGGAAGCATGCAGAGGCAAAACGAAAGAAAAATAGTTATTTTGTTTCATTATTTAATAAAAACGAATAACACCGCTGTCATGAAAAATAACGGTGACTAAAAACACGGTACAAACACAAAAGACAATACGTAGAAATCACGTTATCGAATTAAACCATCTCAAATGAATTAATTTGACGTCCAAGCATTACCATAAGAGAATCGAAATTTATATAACAAGAATTTACAAAAGCTCCAAATTATTGTCATTCAGATGATTTTTACACCTTACAGCTTTTACACCTTTTAATGGCCGATTAATATCCAGGGCTTTGATTATCCTGGCACGCACACTTTCCAAAAATATTTATTATTGTCACTTACGTAATATCGCACACACAATACACAGTGCGGTCCTCCTCTGCCCGGTACATCGGAGCGTTCTTTGTTGGAATTATTTATATTTTAAATATTTTATGTGTTTTCTGTACATGAGAAAACATAAAATAATTAAATCGTTAATAAATTACATAGTTAAATCACATTTTGCGTTACATCACTTATATATTGTTTAGCTATGGTTTGTAATTATTAATTTTGTAGTCTTTATTCGTGTATTCATTTACCCGTAAAATTTATCATTTCCTTTGTTGGGCTGCTCGCTAAATTGACAAAATAATTTAGACCCTGTAAAAATATAGTAACGTCTAATTGAAATAATGCTTTACAATTAATTGATTTGGTTTTTATTCATAATTTCTCTGAATTGTTCAACGACTGTCGGCGGTATCTTTAAGTAAAACGATCCGACTATATTTATCATACCCAACGGCCAGTCCGTAGTCAACGCAAAATTCCTTTCGCATATTTCGATGTCGGTTTATTCGCAGGTCTCAAAACTTCTGCGTTCCGTTGTACCTCGTAACTTTAATTTTATTTTCTGGTGCCCGATCAACTCCCCTTTTTATTTATTTTTGATATGATCACCACATCCGCTCTTTTCAAAGCAAGAAAACAAATTACAAATTTTAATATATATTGTCTCAACTAACTATTTTTACAATGTTTAATATAATATCGATATACATACACATACATATAAATTCATGTATGTTCTATATTTATCTCTCATCATTGTGAGAAGTAACATTCAATCTCAGTATGTTACACTTTTTTAACTACTTTTTTAATTTTTCTATTTAAATTTACATTTTGTTTGTCATCATGCAATTATTAATATTAGCATTTTTTGCGTATACAAAAATGTGATACTATTTAGAAATTGAAATTGTTAATTGTGCAAGCGTCCTTAAAATTAGTGGCATTGAACGAGGTAAAGTAATCTTCGTGGAGTAACCTTATGATAGATTCTATAGGACACAGTTTCGACTTCCTTACTTTTATATTGTTTTCATTAAGTTTAGAATAATCAGTAGTATAATGATTAGTAAATTTACATAATGATACTTTAGAGGTAAGATCTTTACCATTTATAAGTATACGAAAGTAAAAATTAGTAACAGCGTGTTTTGTACCTTGAGTATTAACTCTATAAATTTCAAAAATGAAACGTGAGGCATAATACATTTCATTCATTACTTTATCGGAAAGTATACCTAAAGTTATGGCAAGGTATTCAAGTGTTTTATCATGTCCCGAATAAAGGACAATCTTAGGTTTATTCTCCGAAATCATGCTTAATATATGAAAAACGATATTTCGTAATAAACCATAAGCTCGCAGTATACTGTACTTCCTACGATATCTACTTGTTTCATGATAATGTGTTTCCCAATTTGCATACGCGAAAAAATCTGTAACTTGTTCGCTTTTTATACATATTTTTTTTTGTGTTCGCTCCATGTTAATACACGGGAAAGATGCATTGTGACATATGTAAGTCAGAAAAGCATCTCTAAGAATCTGTAAGCTTGTACTGCTTGGTCTGCTTTGATCTGGCATTTCAAATACTATATTAGAAGCATGCTTGATCAATTCTATCATAGCTGGATGAGATTTCAATTGAGTTACCATTTCCTGTAACAGAAAAAACTTGGAATATAACGACATGACACATATTTGTGAAGAATCATTAGAAACTGATTTAACACATTGGCGATCGCACTCACGTATGCGTGAGTGCACGCAATTGCTAATTACCGACTGAATTTATGTATCCGAATAATTGCAAAGCTGCAGTTGCTTATTGTTTGTCCTTTGTTTATCTATTGTTTGTCTACTGAGTATCGATTATAACAATATTAACTATTGAGTTGTCAAGGAAGTGATTTCGGTTTGTTCAGCTCTATTTCGTACTAAAAACCGAAATTACTTTCTTGCCAACCCAATATATCTACCTATCTACATCTCCATTTATCTAACTCAGGTTGACGTCACCCGTAAGTTATGGTTAAAATTGTCAAATATAAAGCGATATCTGTGAACAACATAAATTTAAATTTTAGTTATTTTTTCTCAGTATAATATATTCCTTTGTGAACTAACACGTCGAGTTTTGAGCCGAATGAGCGTTATTTGCGGAAACTTTTGATTTACTTCTTCAATTTGAAAAAGCCTGCAGCTTAAGCGCATCGATTATTTGTAGAAGCAGATAGTGAGGCTGCTTTAAGTGAGAGAAGTTGTCGTGACTAGTATCAACAGTTAAAGAACGGTGAATTTGACATCCACGATAAAAAGCGTAAAGGAAAGCCGTAAGTCTACGAAAAATTTGTATTATTAATGTAATTAGAACGAATTATTTGTGTAATTAGACGAAAAGAGGTACGGAGAGAAAGGTAGAACCACCTTACCGATCTCAGACAAAACATTCACATTGTCAATAGGATAATTCCAACAAACGCATTAATTGTTATTATTATAAAATCCGTTAGTTAGTATTACAATAAAAAAAATATTAATTACTATTATAATAAAATGCGTTAATTACTATCATAATTAAAAGCGTTAGTTATAATTGCCACAAAAAGCATTACTTACTGTTATAATAAAATGCGTAACAATTATCATAATTAAAAACGTTAGTTGTTATTACAATAAAAAGCGTGAATCACTATTACAATAAAAAGCGTTAATTACTATTACAATAAAAAGCGTTAGTTACTATTATAATAAAATGTGTCAGTTATTATTAAAATAATATAAACTAAATAAACAGTTAACATCGCGCTTACAAGAACAGTCATTAAACATTTATGAACCTCTTTTTGCATCAGATATATCAGCTACCTTCCTTAATTATAAGTCATTTATTAAAGATCAGGTATTGATTTATTTATTAATAAAATATAAATACATTCCGCACAATTGCGCCGATCTAATAGTGGATGTGCGTTGCGTATTATTTCGTAGAATTTAAGTATTTACTGAACTATATTGTAAAATAAAGATATATGAGACTTCCTACCCATCTTGTGTCGAAATTGTGTAGTTTTACATCCAATGTTCGAACGATCACTAGCTAAATAACAAATCACCGTCCGACGTAAATTTTCATGTTATAAACAATTAAAAAATAAAGAATTTAACATTTAACTTAGGATCAGACCATGAAAACACTTAATAACAACGTGATTGTGACGTGAAAACGTTAAAGGATATATGTTTGCGATAAATAAACTGCGTATTTATAGTAAAGGAAAAGACTAAATTATCAGCATAATTCCCAAATTAAATTCGATTCCGCTCTTAATTTCGTTTGTTTAAAACAAATGATCGAATGTTCAAATAATTAAATACAAGCAATTAATGCTATCTCGCGCCGTGAACAGTTAAAATAAATAAAGAATACAAATTCTCGTATTATCTCAAGCGAATATTATGTAAAATAATTAACTTCATTTCCATTTTCATTAAATTAATAAAGTACAGTAAAGAAGCTCCTTGATGCTACAATGCGCCGCATTCCGACGACATAGCATAATCATAGACAAAACATTCGCGAGATAGGATGCCTGATGGCATTGACGACGGGCCGCTGAGGCAAGCATTCCCCCACACGGTCCGGTACAAAGTCCACTCGTTCGGGATTCGCCGACGGGCTTCTCCCACCACGGTACGCGCGGCTCACTGACACCTCCGCGAGGTCCGCGAATTTCAACCGCGACCCGATTTTTCTTCCTGACAAGAATCAATTGAAACGTCAAATCGGCGCTTTCTAATTACGTGCATCCAAAGTACTTAATTGTCACAAGCCAATAAAACGGAAAATCCGCGACTTTCTAGCGACGCGTCGCGTAAGCTAGTTCAACAGAGTGATCATCCGAACATTTTAGTAGTTAGAAGTTCAATTAGTTTAACGAGCAGTGTAACATTTATCATCAGTGACATTTATATTGGACTTTAAATAAATAAGAGTGAATAAACCAATTTCGTGTCACTTATGTTCAGAAAAAGTATGCCCGAATAATTGATCAAAGTGAATTAAATAAACGATCGAACAACTCCAAGTGCACTCAGCATAACATCCATGACACGCCGGATACGACCGATCTTTGCAGCTCGAGATCCGAGAAGCCGAATCCGCGATCATGGCCTGTCGTCCGCGCTTGCGCATTAAATTGCCATTTCGTTGCGTAAAATCCGTACCGAGGCCAACCCGCCGAATCCAACGACGCACTCGCCGGACATCACACCGTCATATACGCCGAGGACCTGCAACAACACGACTTCATGTTCCCAGGGCTAATGCAGCTGGAGAAGTGTGAGTTTCTGAAGAAAGAAGTAAACTACTTGGGCCACGTTATCACCAACAACGCAGTAAAACCAGACCCAAGGAAAATAGAAACAGTCAAAAGTTTCCTGGTCCCAATTCGTGGGACTAATCGGATACTACCGCCGCTTCATCAAAGATTTCGTCAAGTACGCCAAACGACTCACAAAGTATTACGAAACACAGCCGTGCTTTTGATTTCCTCACTCCAAACTATGCCAAGAGACCATACTTTTCAATGCCGTTCACGCTAACCTGTGACGCAAGCAAATACAGTAACAGAGCTGTACTCCCTCTGGGCCTGATTTAACTGGACTAACCTACGCATACGCGTAGAAATTTCATAACAATATCCAAATCAACTACTCCACCACAGAAAAAGAGCTCATTGTCATCGTATTTGGAATGTGAAACTTCTGCCCGTACTTGTTCGGTCGGCCAAAAATTCACCATCGTCACTGACCATCGACCGCTAGTATGACTACATAACGCCAAAGATCCAACATCTCAGCTCGAGCGGTGGCGCATCAAACTTGCAGAGTACGACATAAGGTACAAGGAAGGGAGATTAAACGCGAACGCCGACGTCCTCCCGCGACATCCGGTCCACCGCGCACAAACCCTAATAATTACGTGAAAAAGAAAATATGGCCAGGACGATGAGGAAAACCACGACCCCGCCCCCATCGATTCAGTACCATCTCAAGGAAAATGCTGACGACAGAAAGAAATGACGTTCAACTAACAACCGGCCACACAACTCGCACCATCGCTCATCAAAACCAAACGGCCATGTAAGAAACTGAAGAACAGCGAAAATGATGAAACGGACTACTCATTCAGAAACTCGGTGTCCTTAAAGGAGGAGAAAGGCGAACACCTCGTCACAGATGACGAGAACAGCGACACCAAAACAACTGTTCACGCGATACGCCGTAGGGATCAGCTGGGGAAATGTACACGCAGATCTACTACTCCACATAATAAATGGAAAGGTGACACCGGAATGAAGGACGGAAAGCTGATGCTTCCCCCTCCGTTCCGCAACGAAGTGTCCGTCATCGCGTTAGATTAAATGATCACCGAAGACCAACGCGCCACACCTGACGTCCCCACCTGCCCGTAAACACATACACCTACCGCAGTAATAGCACCGTCGTCAAGACGAGCACCAATGACGTCCACATATGTCCAGATCATCTGAGAATCAAAATTGGCGAAATTCGGAGCACCCCTAGAAATGATCGAGAGGGACCGTGGTATGTGGTAGAACACGTGCGTGGTAGCGAAGGTCATGGAACGGCGAAGGTCATCCTTACCGAATAAGGCCACAGTTTTATCAGCAATTTCAACAAAAAATTCGCCAAAGTTTTCAAAGTCAAATTTATGTACTATGCAGTGCATACTACCCCTAATAGAACGGTAGCTTGAAAAGATCGCCTGAAGTACTATCTGACTATTTAAGATTTTACATCAGCGATAAGCACCAATGAGATAAATGGTTCTCCTACACGAAACGCTCTGAACCTCACCGAATTCCACGTGGACGGCTACGATTTCGAACTCGACAGGAACAAGCGAGAAAAATTCAACGATGAATATCAAAGCCCGTATGAAGTAATCACAGTGAACGACAAACATGGCGTAGTAAACCGTAATGTGCGACCGTACCCATGAATAGGGTAAAAATCGAATACTTTCCAACCCCTGAAATGCACCGATACGAGAAATCAGGCGAATACACGACATAGCTCATGAACGAAACCCGATAGCATGAACTTAACTTTCCTACGTTAAGTTTTATTACACGTTGGAATATTTCGAAAATCATTTTTTCCTAACCTAAACAAATTTAATTTTATTAAATTTTATTAAACTCTTCTCCGTTTCTCTTCTTCGTTATGGAACCAATGAAAATTTGGTTTTTTGAAATCGGGACGTACCATGTTTAAAAAAGGAAGAGTGGTCAAAGAACATGACGTTTTTGTGAAATTCAAAAATTGTATAAAAAATTAGTCGTCGAACAACACGCAACCCGCCAGCACAGTCGATCCGAAAGTGTAAAGAAAAATAAAGTACATCATAGATCGAAAACATCTCCTTGTCTATCTTCCCCCAAAATAGTTGCTCAACATTAAGTTCTTAGAGCAATATGCACGTACCGCCATCGAAAGCAGAAGTAATAAGCAACGCGAATTACCGTTCGATAAAAATTAGGGAATAGTGCGGCAAAACAAAATGAATAAAAGAAAAGGAAGCAACACACATTCTCAACACATATTTATATATTTGGTTGAGGGAAAGAAATCCATTATTTTTTCGATAAATGGATATGATGATTGCTATCTCGTAAAACCAAACAATTGCATATTTATGCTCGTTGGACAGATCACATTTCGCACTAAAAAATTTCTTTTGCTGTGTTTTCTTTGGTCCATTCAGTTGTGAGTTACAAGATGTTAAAAATAGAAGTTAACAACGAAAAAATTCGGTCCATTTTACAGTTTTCCTTTGCAAATGGTGTTTATGGTCCCGATACTGTAACAGTCAATTATGTGCAATTTTGGTTTCGTCGATTGCGTTCTAGTATTTTTGATGTTAAAGATGCATCTCGCACAGGTAGGCCCGTTGTCGAAAATATCGATAAAATCACAGACATAATCGAAGTTGACCGGCATGTTAGCAGTCGTAGCATCACCCAGGATTTAAAGGTCGACCATGAAACGGTTTTAAACCTTTTGCACAAAGCTAGATTCAAAAAAGGCCCAATGTTTGGGTGCCACACCAATTAACACAAAAACATGATGGATCGAATTTCCATCTGCGAAGGCTTGGCCAAACAGAATGAAAGAAAACCCATTTCTTAAACGGATGGTGACTGGGGATGAGAAATGGGTCACATATGAAAACATTGTGTAAAAATGATAGTGGTCAAAGCGCGATGAAGCAGCACAACCGGTGGCCAAAGCCGGACTAACGTCCAGGAAGGTTCTACTGTGCATTTGGTGAAACTGGAAAGGAATCATTTATTATGAGTGGCTTCCATATGGCCAAACACTAAATTGGAATCTTTACTACTGTTAACAACTGGATCGTTGAAAGCTAGCGGCTAACCAGAAACGGCCGGAATTATCCATCAGGAAATGTGTTGTGTTCCATCAGGACAACGCCAAGCCACATACGTCTATAGTGATTCGCCAGAAACTCTGGGATGCATCCACCATATAGTCCGAACAGGGCACCAGGCGATTACCCCGTATTTCTTGCATTGCAAACCTTCCTTAGTGATAAGAAATTGGCATCAGGAGAAGATTGTGAAAACCGATTACTATCTACATGAATAACAAAATCTACACACAATGTATACATGCGGGAGGCGGTACGATTACAAGTTGTCCTCCTTATTCGAATTGTGAAGTACGGGAAGAAGTGCGAGTTTCGTGATTGGCCGTACATACTCCGAACGTGCGGTTCGTACAGTGACGACTCGAACAAGGTTATCATCACCTGGGTGAACTGAAACTCGGTCATTTTTTCTTCACAACATTCTTCCAAGCTCTCATTTAGTGGGCACTCCTCAGCAGAACTAATTGTCCTGTGCGGAAGGAGTCTTTTCGTTGCTTCCACTTTGTGCTCGATTGTAGTGATTTCAATTAATCTTCCGACCACTGGCGCCAAAATCGTTCGAGAGCATGTTGAATCGCCTGTCATCTCGATAGGCATGAAACATTATTATCGAGGATACTAGGCTGTGGTATCGCTATTATAGGACCGCCGATTAAGAAATGCGCTGGAGTGACCATGTCCAGGCTTTCGCTGTCGTCGGTAAGTGGAGCAAGCGGGCGAGAATTCAGGCTGGCCTCAATCTGCGGTGTAAATTACAAGCTCTTCAAATATGAGTGTTTTACCCAACAGAATACGTTTCAGGTGCGACTTCACATTCTTCACGTCAGCTTCCCATAGTCCGCCCAAGTGCGGAGCTGCAGGAAGTATTAATGACCACTGAATATGATCGTTTCCTAGCCGAACGTGAAAGCTTGGGTCCGTAATTGCCTTGCCGAACACCTGCTTGAGTTCTCGGTCTGCTCCTTAGAACGTTGTTCCTCGGTTGCTACACATCACTGATGACAGACCGCGTCTTGCACCAAACCTGTGAAACGAGGCTGTAAAGGTGAAGGTGGAGTAGTCACTCCCAACCTCTATATGTATAGCCTTAGTCGCGAGGCAAATAAACAGGGCTATATATGCCGTATGCGATTTAACTCCTCTTCCGCCCGCCATGCGCACTTGTACGGGACCTGCATAGTCTACTCCGCAATGGAGGAAAGGGCGGTCAGGACGTAGGAAGCGTGGAGAGGGTAGGGCTCCCATCAGTTGTTGGCCAATAGTTGCTCTTATTCGAGCGCACGGCTCACAATGAAATATGATGAATTTGATGAGCTTTTTGGCCTAGAGAACCCAAATGATTTGTCACAAAGTGCTGAGTGTCAATGAAATGCCGCCGTGTAGGCATCATTCGTGCCCGTCGACGATAATCAGCCGTGTTATGTAACGCGCACGTAGTATGAGCGGGTGATGAGAATCTTCGTTTAAATCAGCGAGAGCAAGCTGACCGCTGACTCAGAGAACGCCTAGAGTATCCAAATAAGGATTTAAACTGAGCAATGGGCTCTTTTTGTCGTGTGCTTGTTTGGAAGACAGTTTTTTAATGTCTCGCGGAAACGGAACTTTTTGCAAGCAGTTGACAATGCGGTGTTTTGCTTGTGTAATTCCTGAGCCCGTTGGATGTGAAGAGAATCTATCTTCGCGACACGGGATGCGCTGTGGCTACCGGAGTGTGGTTGCGGTAATGCGAGCGAGCCGAGACCAGTTTGAAAGTCGCTTTGCGAATTCCAGTGTATCAGTATCGTCCGATAACACAAACGAAGACGTCGCTTTCTGCTCCAAAACTGACGGGAACGGATATTCGGGCTTTACCGGTATCCGAAACACACACCGTCCAGACGAGGTTCGTGACTGCGTGCGTTGGAAGTATGCCCCGTATTGGGCATCTTCCTCGGTCGGTTTTGTTAGAGGCAACTTGATTTCCCAAAACCGTTCTACATTGTCGGCGAGACATTCACCCGCGTAGAGAAAGTGAGCAAAAGCCTGCGACTGACCATTTTCGCAGTGGTTTGTGCAGTCTGACAGAATCCACCCGAAAATTGAATTTTGAGCAACTGGTTGTCCAGTTGGTCCTTTCCGAAGACCGTCGCGGAGAGCATAAGCGTGTAAATCTGCTCCGATTATTATGTGGATCGGGGCTTTAGCTGTCGGATCCGGGTCTGCTATAACCAATCCGCTCACACGTGGCCATCGCTGCAGAGGAATTTGGAGACTTGGAATGTGGGATGTCAGGGATGGAGTTATCGATACATCCGTAGACAATGCAGGGCCTTCACCATGTACAGGGGTGACTGTAATAGGCGCGACACGCTTTACTTTCCCTGCTACGATATCTCCGATACCGTTCAATGACGAGTTTATACGGTACGAGTGGAGTTTCAGGGCTTGAACAAGAGCCTACTTAATCAAGGTATTTGTAGACCCTTGATCTAGCAGCATTCTCACTTCTGCAGTGCACTGACATGTGTCTGAGACAGTTACCCATGTCGTAGCCAACATGACATGAGATGATTCAAATGCAGTGGAGAAATGCGAGCGAAATAAAGTTTCAGGCCCAGAGGTGGGCTATGTACTGCATATGGCTGTCTCAACTGTCTGCGGTTTGGACGAAAGTGTCTTAGCTCCTTCACTCTTTGTCGTTTTGATATCTAGCAACGAATGGTGTAGTTTGTTGCAATATCTGCAGAAGTGTTTACTCTTGCAGGCAGCGTGAACGTGTCCTACACTGAGACAAATAGTGCATAAGGGCATTTTCTTAATAAGGTCATAAAATTTACCTTTCAGTGTTTGTAACAATTTATCACAAACATATGATCTTTGAGTATGATGCAGTTGGAACATAGCGGGTTCGATTATTTGAGTTTTATTAACCTTCACCAACTGGTTAATATTTGGTGTATCCACTGCTCCTAATGCTCGTATACGCTTTGTTAAAAAGGAATCCAATTCCTCATACGTCGGAAACCGATCCTAATTTTTGAAACGTAGCTCCCACTCGACTACAGAGCTCGGATGTAATCGCGATACAACACAGCAACTTAAAATGTCATCCCAATATTCTACTGGATGCCCCAAGTTTTGCAATGTTGTGACCGTATCGCTGGCAGAGTTCAACAACGTCCGGAGCTCGGCAGAGGTTGCATTTTTAACTGCCGGGAGAGCAAACATATTGTTTAAATAATTATTCATTAATGTGTGTGTACTCCCGTATTATGACTTAAGTTTGTTCCACACGAGTGTGAAATTCAACGCAGTAGTGGGCACGTTTGTAATTAATTTCAGGGCATCACCTTCTAAACACGACCTTAAATAATGTAATTTTTACAAAATATCAAGTATGGCGTCGTTAATTACAAGCGACACGAAATAATCATGGATAGGACACCATCCTTTGTACGAACCTGTGAAGTTCGGCAATTTAATTTGCGGCATTTGCGCGAGGCGACGGATCAGATGCATCGTGGCGTGATCCTGCAGAGATAGTTTGGGCGATGAAACAGCGGGCATTGAAACTATCAATTCCGGAAGAGCAATGGATAACTCCAAAAATCCTCGTTCACGTGTTGCAAATAGTTTCTCTTTGAATAAGGAAGTTCCTCACGAACGACTTTGTCAGCTTCCCGCAGGATTCGCATGTGCAGATCGCGGCTGTCCTGCCAGGGCTTTTGTACATACTCCAGCTGCTCCTTGGCCATCACTGTGTAGAGAGCTGCAGTGTCAGTTGCAGCGATGCGGTTGTCGAATCAAATAAATGCAACTATTTGTCAATCAATTAGCGTAACTTGCCTTTTGGTTTGTACTGAGCCAGTTTCAGCGAATTGACTGATAGTACAGTTGTTAAGGAACTAGTCGATCCACTGGAGCAGAATTCTCATTCCGAGTATTCTACCTCGCTATTGTCGCTGAGGTTGATCGTTGATATCAACCGTGAATATTGTCAGCTTCAATCGTTAAAAAAACAAGTTGCAACAGTGACTGTTCGGACAAATTGGCGAGATTTAATACGTTGGCATGACAAATGTTACGACACAGGAATGCGTAACAGGAGCCGAGTTGACTATTACTGTGTCAAACAGTAATGTGAGTTCGGAAAGGACAGCACAATCAGCTACCAACACCGCTTCGGAAATGTCACTTACTGTTTATCTAATATCCAAATTAGATTAAAGCAAAAATCTTAATTTTTAATTGATAAAAGTGAATGTGATGTGCACTGTTTAATGTTCGATTGCCGCAGTTTATTCACTCAATGGAGGAAGCGTTCATCAATTTCATATGATCGCATACGCTTCGATTAGTGCCGATGCGTATTGCACGACGCTTAATAATGTAATGTCAAGTGGTAGC
>JABFPT010003704.1:0-13631 GCA_022817245.1 Nixonia krombeini
CGCCGCTGCCCTGCCCATGCCGCCTAGCCTACCCCCCCTGGCGCTGCAGGGCCATCACTGGATTCAGAAGCGGCAGTCGAAATCTGTAAAACGCAATAATTCTGACGCCTCCGTGCCCTTTCCGACCAAAGTTTTTGCTTTTCTTCCGCCGTTCCGCTCAAATCGCAGTTTCGCCATTTTTCCGCTACACGATTTCCTGCGCTCCCGAGCGCCGCCGCTGTGGCAATGCCCATCCGAGCGCGAAAATCTACCGACCATATTTCTCACCGAAATTGGCTTTCGTTCGCGACTTTGCAAATACCCGACCGGAAATTTCCGAGGGACGAATGTGCGGAAATCGCGCGCTAACAATATCGCTAATTTATCGGCTTATATTGAGTAGTATCGACGTTTTACGGATATACCCGAAGACTTCGCTCGTCTTGGAGGAACGTCATCGTCCGTTGGTCATCTTATCGCTGTAAGCCATTTGCGGCATCGTCGCGGTTCTCTTGATCCTAACAAACGACTCCGTCGGAAATGGCAAACGCCGCAGAGCTATCGGCATTGACACAGTCGACGACCGCTGTTACCAGAGGGTCAACTGTTATTCGATTATTATTCAATAGCTTCGTATAAGTCATTGGGTCTGATTGAATTTGATATGCCTGCGTTACTTATTCACGCGCATGATTTAGCCATTATGCCATTATCTGCGACTATTAGAGGGAAGAAAAGTAGAAAATGGCGCGAAAGCCTTGTCTACATCCAGTGTATTCTATTTTAAGCGGTCCTTGACAAAGTTTCTAATATTCCTAGAAGAGCAATATAAATTCTTTATTAAATGATTTTTTTACCTTTGACAGTTGTATTAGGTTATTCTCAATATCAATATTTGTAAGTTGATCATTATATAACGTCATTAATAAATATTACTTAAAAAAGTAATTTCTGGCCGTAAACTAGAATTATGTATTATGCAGTTAAAGTCGTGCTGCATTTAAACTGAAGTAGACATGGTTGCCCTACCCGGGTCCTAATCAGGCCAGCTATGCACGGTACAATGCAAATGTAAATTTAGCATATAAAGTTATTATCTGAAATTAGTTCATGACACAACGTCTGCCGAGTACGGTCGAACTAGGTGGTTAATTGCGTAAGCGTCGGGGTCAAACCGGGTAGCCTTGTCAATATCCGATGCATGAAAACCTGTCTAAAGTTGGATCTCAGTTAACAGCTAATTTTGCACGCGGGAACTCGCTGCAGAGGATCGTCGCAGTTAAACTCCAATTCGAACGTAACGACGCTGTCGTCGGGAACGGTCGGAAAATTCGAAGTAGTACATTTCGTTTGCGGTCAACCGAACGAAGAGGCAAGCAGGTGCTAGGCACAGGGTGCGCGGCCGAAGGTTCCTAAAAGACAAGGGGACGTGAAGGGAATAACCGCACGTCATGCCGGGAATGACGCGGCGGACGGACGGGCCGCTGGATTAAATTTGAGCGAGTATGTTCTACACCATGAATATGGAGAGCTTCGTTACTACGCGCCACGTTCGCGAACACGAACACAGCCGCGTGCGCGCACACACTTACGCCGCACTCGCAATTGTTACGTTCAACAAGCAGCTATGAAAAAGTGTCACGGGCTTCACTTTCCCTCGGCTAAATTTGTAATTTATTAAAACGACTGTATAGTTTTTTTATTTTCAACAGAAAAAGGTGTTGCGAGTCGTCGAAAACCTCACGCAGCAAACAAATTCTGCTATTCCAGTTTTTGTACGAGTATTTAAAGTTTAATGTAAGTTCACACAGGTGCTCTTTTTAAATAATGAACGTCACTTTGAATAGTTTCACTACTTACATAATCTTAAGAATAATTATCCGCCTCTCCTTGTATAAAATGTCAAATGCAGTTTAAATTTAAACTCTACATTTTATTGATTGTTCTTAGTGTTGAAGTAAGAAATGTGGAAAATTATTTCTGGCAATCGATATTTCTCAGAAACAAAATATATTATTGATAGTAGAAATGAAGTGATGATCCAAAGAAATACCGAACGTCCATTGTATAAGAGTTACAATTAAAGGTACATCCAGTTACATTAAAAGTAAAACCAATACACAAAAAACTCGGTGCAATTAAAGAAACATCGGGGTATGCTCGCAAAGTTGTAATACACGAGAAGAAAATTATACAATGTAATCGTGCAAAAGTTGCAAACACAATGAATAGTTATAAAAAAAAAAAAAAAATTAAAATTCTTTTAAAGCAACTTATAGTTTGGTATTATAGCTCATGGTATTTACCATTAGACATTTTGGATGATTACGAGTCAAAATTTGGTATTTGTGTATCTCCATTGACACACAAAGTTCCCGAATCTTTAAAAAAGTAGAATGAAAGCCGTAGTCAGTTATTTTACAAATGTTAACTGTTGCACCTCAAGTAAAACTCGTTCGCCATTCCACGTTTTCAATCTCGTTGTATTTGTATTAAGATGTATTCGGCACGTGTGATGAAGATGTTGCAATTGCTACTACCAAAGCAGCGAAGATATGACAGCAATGAACCGAAGGAAATTCGCACAGTCCATCTGTAGTCTTAGTTCAGTGTAAACTCCGATGTGTCTATCATTTGTGACTTTGCATGAAGGGGATGGGGGGGATTGTTCACCCCTCCCCTCCAGCTGCATCCGACTGCCTCGCCTCGGTTCCATCTACTCGTGAAAATCAGGCCGTATGACGCTTCTAATTAATCTTGTGTACGATATCCTGCATAATATTAATGTAAAGTTTATCTCGCCATGCGCTTATCTCCATAATCGGAGAAGGCCGAGTCCGGGGAAGCAAACGAGGCTCGGATGGCCCGCTATCTCCGGGTGAAGATGCCAAAGAGTGATAGATGACGCGAGCGGTGAGGAGGCGCCCGCGTTATGGGGTCATGACGAGTGGCGGACCAAACTTCATTGTGGCCGCGGAGGTGCGATACAACGTTGCGTTATTAATGACGTGTTGTTGTCGCCGTCTGCTTGGCCCGCACAATGCCCACTATCGCTGGAATTTTTTACTTGGTTTTGTCGAAAAACAGAGCCCTCTCTTTCCCCTCCGCGACATCAATATTCTGGCATTATCATAGTAAATGTACTTTGACTAGAGAAATATCGCGGAATGTTTGTAACGAACGTTGTTGGTAATTTAAGGGAGATAATGGCGCGTCTGCGCGATTGCGTTAGATCGTGAGATGCCATATTGACGATTTTGGGACGGTTTTGAATAACTCGTTCACGAGGATATTTGTTTCGGCGGAAGAATCGAGGGCGAGATACATAGTCGGGGTGGTGGAGGAGGCGGCGAAGTAACGAGCGATAGTGGCGGACACTGCAAGCGGTAAACGTTCCTTCTCGTTGCGGAAGCGGGGAGAATACGGAATCGATGAAAGTGGCTGCTCCCGAACGACAAATATGCGGATGTCCCATGCCTTAGAAATATTAGATCCACAGCGTTGATTGCGCAATAACTTCCCTATCACAATTCCGGTCGTCGTTCATCGCCTTTTTCCAAAGTCCCGTTACCCACCGCCGCAGCACCCACACACGCTCGCGCTCGCGTTTCACACCCCTCTCCAAGATAACTTTTTTATTTGACTGCGAAATACAATTTCCAGCCGGTCGTGGGCGGCGAGATGCGGCAGAGAACACGTGTAGCTTATTTTTCAATTTGTTCCGAGCGCCACGGGCTCCAGAGGGTGAGAGGGTGATGATTTTTTGTTGAATCAATCACGAGTTATTTGCCGGCGCGTATCCCTACCCCTCGAGAGGGCGAGAAGCGAGTGCACGGGGAGGAGGTGGCTGATGGACGGGAAAAAACGGAGGCGAGATAAGTGAGATCGGGTCGTATCTGCCTCGGACACTCGTACAGAGTCGTAAAGGAACTGTGAATTCATAAAACGATTGCTCACCCGACTGACCCATAAAAGCATTTTTTGCGCGCTTCCACTAGATAGATATTTTCGATCAAATTTACTTCACGCGTCTTCCCTACAGCGTTGCTTTCCCGCTTATTTTCTTCCGGGAGGGAAAGCCACGAACAAACAATGCCGTTAAAATACGAAACGATCGATCGGTTGCAAGGAAAAATTGTAACCAATCAGCAGTGTTATTTTTGTACAAATGACACGATTACATTTTCAAGTTAACGGTCACATTCGACGACAGACTGACAGCGTTGAAAATTCGTATTCAGTTGAAATACGGAACTGGGAAAGTTCTGATTACACGAAACGAAAGAACGATAAGATAATAAAATGGGAAATGGTAAAAATTGTAGTGGAATTACTTTCGGCGCAGAAAAATGTAATTAGATAGTTGAATGAGAATCATAGCGTGCCCGGGAAAGTCCCGTAATTTAATTTTATTAAGGGATAAAATGAGATCGAGTCGATATTTCGAGGCAAATAGTATATCTTTCGTGCCTTACAATGTAATTGCAAATGGGAATCATCTTCTCGCGGCGTTATCCGCGAGCGCGGTTCGGTCAGAAGCGATAATAAAGCCCGCTCGAAAGTCTCGTCTCACCCCAGCAGCCGGCACAATAAACTTTAATCCAGCCTGATCCTCTTCAATCCCTTGCAAACAAAATTCCGCGTTTCAGAAGCTGTCGCCGGTGTTGCCGATGTCGCTCGTCGCGGCGTTCGCTGTTAACGCGCGCCTCTTCTCGAAATAAGGTGGTAATCCTAGGGTGAAAACTCGACTGAAGAAAATGTACAAAGAGCTGGCGTTTCCATCTGCAAATAATGCCGAAGAAAAAAAAATATCTCACCCGCGATGATGCTCGACAAACATTTTGAAATGAATCCGGTTTCCCATTCGACTGAATTATTGAATGTCGGGATAATAATCTTGAGAACTGGGTTGGATAGCTGTTATTTGATCTCATGTTGATAAAAACTGGAGAGGAATTGAAATTTTTGGGAATGAGTATTTACTGTAAAAAAATCAAAACTATACGACAGTTGTCAACAAATTAGAAAAAAGACATTTGTTACACTTTGGGAACTACACTTTTGTATCAACGAAGATTGACAGTTGTTAGTAGTTGTAATTTTTATGTTGCCATATTTCTTTGCAAATTATGTATAATAGCTTTCCAAGAAAATACTTCTTTCACGCAATATGCGTACCATCTGTCAGGAGAGATGATAAAAGTGTCAAACAAGAACATAGATAGTAAGTAAGTATAGTGAATGAACATTAATAATTATGTGTCAAAGATATTCGTAAATGTATACATAAGAAAGATGTGTAGCTTCCTTATATATAGTACTTGAGGCGTAGTACATATAACTTAATTCAGCGAGCCTCGACTGTAGCTCACATCAAGGACGACGAGATGTTTCCACAATAATATCATACCATATTGATTTTATTGGTTCGATGATAAAAAGTGCATAGAGTATTCTTGTTTGAACTTTTCGCGTAGTGTGATAAGACTATATTCCGAGCGCCGTTCAAGCGAAGTAAAAGCTGGCGCATTATTTTTCTGAAAATACTCGAATGTCCTTTGACACCTGAGCTCGGCCATTGAGTGAACAACGGCTTCTGCTGAGTGTTATTAAAAACGCCAAACGACCCCTTCGGCTCGAGCGTTATTAAATACGAGAACGTCGGGTGAATTGAAAGTATTTCAAAGCTGGAGGGCTCTGGAAACGTTCCTTTCCGCCAACGGAATAAAGGACAAAGGAGGTCGCCATCTCTCTTGCACCCGTTTGTACTACTGGTTTGTTGCGTTACCATTCGACGACCCGATGACATAGCCGAGCAACGAAATGCGTAAGTTCAGCTCTGTCATTTCCTTGACGCTCGTTCGCGTTTAGCCACGCTTGAAACCGCGATCGCTTGATTATTTCGTTTCTCGCGTCCTCGTTTCCAGCGCCTGTTTCATCGGATTAAAGCGACAAATCTGAAGGCAAGTTTGGCCTTTGTCGCAAAGCTTTAAAAATGCAAACGGGTGAGAGAGGGAAGTGAGGGATGTGCAAAATGTGCCGGACTAAGCTTTCGAAAAATCACACCACTAAATTTCCGAGGCAACTACCATCATTTAGGTAAACCCCGGGCGCCGCCGAGACCGTAATAATTTTACCGAATCTCCGGACGATTGTTTCGAACACCGCAGTCAATACCGTATTAAAATACGTCCTAATTTATCTTCGCGCGACCATCGCTTTTTTCGGCGTACCATCCTACTCGTCAACAAGTAAAAAAAGTGAAAGTTAAAAGGGAAGAAGAAACATGTGCATGAGAAACCAAAATCGAAATTGTACAATTTTATTTAGAAAATTCGAATTTCGTTTGTTTAGTGTCTCGGTTTATACGAAACCCGACGCCTCTTTTCTAAAAGCCCGGCGCAAGCGGCGCACTCGTGAATGTCGAGAGGATGCGATTAATTCGGGATGGTATCAATTAATTAAAATTAATGAAACCATCGCCGTATAGCGGGAGTTGTTCGCGCATCGTCGAGCGGATGAAAACCGCGTAATTCGAGGAGGGGTGGGGGTGGAGGTGGGCGTACGTGAGCTCGCGCGCGCGCGCTCGTCTTTTCTTGCCAATTAATGAATGATTAATTATCAGGATGACACTTTGGGATTTTCCCTACACCACCACAGCATCGTCATTCCCTTTGTATCCGCTGCCGTTGCTGGCTTTGCATCCCCACTTTTTCCCACATGGCTTTTGACGCTCGAGAAGCGCTTTAATTAGATCGTCCTAACCGAGCTCAAGGGAAAGTTGCCGTCTCGTTTCATTCCGTTCCCGCTGATTGCGCAGTGATTGAGGTGTCACTCACGCAATCAGCTGCCGCTGTTCGCGAATTAACGCCGGCGTGCGGCAGGATCGACGAGAGCAGATTTGTTGCGGCCAATTTGTACACTTTCGTCGTGCATTTTTTACATCGATCCGGGACACCGCACGGAAAACCAGTCGGCGGTTTACGAATGGGCGAGCAAAACCGTAGGAAAATACACGGGATAAAGTGGAAGCGTCGGGCATTAATCAGACAAAGGATGACTAATGCAAGATGGAACTGCGGGCTTGATATCTCGGGGATGCCGCAATTTCACCTTTGAATTATTCAGACTCGCCTAAAGGGTTACTCAAATCGAGCCTGGCTCGCTCCGCTCATTTCCCTACGCGACGGCGGTAGCGGCGGCGACGGTGGCGACTCAAACGCGCTCTGTCGGTTACGACCGGAACTCTTTCTCACTCCGTGCATTTCATTCCACGCGGCGAGCCGACGGGAATCGCTCAGTGCGGCATTGAAATTCAATAATCGTCCTTGCTCCGATTCAAAATATCCGGAATTCGACGAATCTACGCTTTGGCGATTGTACCGAACGTTTAGCTCGTATCGCTCGCGCAGAAGAATAGACGCGGTTTTCGAAGTCGAAGCGGGACGGAATGCGAATGAAATGGGAAGAGGTGGGCTGAAGGATCGGCATTTTCACGATGCTGCTGCGAAGCGATTGAAACGCGTCACTCGGTGAGCACCGACGAAGCGATACATAAGAGACATCGGGATCGCAATAAAAGCCGCTTGTAAAGCGAGCTTTTATTTCGTAAAGTAGAACGAGTGGCCCGTGGAGACAGACCCTCCCCCACTTTCTCCAACAGCCGTCGCCACTGTCTCCGCCACTGCCTTCGCCACTGCTACCGCCGCCATCGCCGCCGCCACTTTTCCTTTTTTCCCGGAAAAAAGAAAGAAGAAAAAATGTTATACTTTTTTTCCTGCCTCGGTTTACTCGCTCAACTCGGACTTTATTTATTTAGTGTCGGTTTATCCGCGGCGACTTCAGAGCGTAAAAGCGGGGGACAAAGGAACACAGGAAGGCCCCGTTTACATTGTCATAATTGGACCTTGTGCTCGCACTACCTAAACAGCTTGAAAAGAAGCGGGGATTTCAGCGCTGAAAGCAGGAATCTGTGAAAGAACGGGAAGTTTTTAAATAATATTTCAATTCTATCATGACAAACATTCGAGGAAAACTTTACACAACGGTGTTAATTCAATGAGATCAGTCGAAATATCTCATAAAGATTGTGTCTATCACATTACGAAGAAAAGGCGATTAATGCAGCGAACGTAGCAAAATCAGTTATAATTGAATTAAATTCAACTTTTTCCCCCATATTTTTCAATTAGAAGGTGTATCTAATAAGAATAATAAATGCACAGAATAATCATCGTAAAGCAGAAATGTAATAAGCAGTACAAATGTGATCCGGAAATTCGGAAGGCCTTGTTATATTGCCCGTTTTTCATTTCTACGCAGGCGGGAAGGCATAATCGATGGGAGTATTTCGAGCGAGGAGCAACGATAGTGAAAGGGGTTGATTCGCTGATGTTTAGGGAACGTTTTTATTCAATTCCTCGGCGTCGAATTTCGAACGATTTCTCGCACGTTACGTAATAGGTCGCCTCCCACCCGAGCCAATATCGCTTTCGTCGTATTTCCGGGAGGGGTTTCCCGTTTCGCGTGGGATGGGGTTAAGGAAGATTCAGGAAGTTTCGCCATTAGCTACTCCCATTTCCGTCGCGCGACTCTCACATATGGTATCATGTCTCCTACTATTTGCTTAAGCATGCCGTCGCGAGCACGATAGGCAGGCTGCTTTCACGGGGGTGAATAACTTACGCTCGCTACCCCGCCGTCGTTCCTGGGATAAGCCGAGCTACTTTTTATCACATGAAAAAGTCAAATTATCATTCATCCATTTCATGCGAAAGTGATTCCAAAGCGGTGAAACGAATGCCTCGGGAACGTCGCGGATACGTTCCGCAAATGCTTCTGCTGCTTTTGCGCTACTGCCAAGATAAAGAAGGCGAGATTTACGGTTTTCTGAAATTACCTTATACGCGTATTCCTCGACCGTGAGATTTATCATCCATGCGTTGCATGTTTAACGACGCTTCTTCAACGAATACTGTGTGATCAACGTCGTTGTTGCACTCTGTCAATAATTTCCATCGGATAAGCGTTTCTGTTCGACGGAAACACCGGGATTCTTGCCACTACTACGCTGCCCGACTTCTCGGAACCAATTTACGCAAATACTGTAAGTTATTGTTAGTCATGTTTAATTGCCCCTTAGCGCATTTAAGAGAAAAATACAGCAGTGAAATAACCAACGAGAAAAAGCGGGAAAAAGGAGATCGCGGCAATTACGGGAAATGACGTATGAACGGAAAGAGCGGAAAAGCGCGACCTTTTAGATTAGATAACGCAGTAATGGCCGCGGTTTACACGGAGCGCACAGCAGTTTGCGGCGGATTAGTCGGAGAATGGCAATAATAGCGGCGAACGCGTTGGCTCTTGTCGCTCCCGCATTATAAATGGACGGTGTGTGTAATTCGGATGGATTTCCCGCTGTTAACGTCGTCGATACATGGTCATTTGCGCGCCTCCCATTGGGCTCTTTTTCAGGGCCACAGTGGAGTGCACTTTGCGAGGACCCAGGGCTAAGTCGGGGGTAACGAAGTGGCGCAAAAAACGTCGCGGGCGGATGGGTATTAAGGTGAACTACGCGAAATCTGCATTAAAGAAGCGGCGTGTTATCTGGCGTCTAAAAATGTAAAATAAAATGAGTGGGAGAAAAGGCGGAAAGTACTCTCCCGGGTACCCGATTCAGGAATAACACGAAAACGACTTTTCTTATGGGGAAGACTCCAGAGGCCTGGATTGCGACACGACGCGCAGTTTCCTTAGTTTGTTATTGTCTTACTTCGCGCGCTCCCTAGTGGCGAACACTAACAGTTTAAACCTCGCGCAAACTATCGTTGGCTATGGACGACCAGGGAGCGACTAGTGACGTTGTACACGAATACTATTTTATCCGCGACTTTTGCCCTGATTAACATCACCTGACGCTCCTGACAATTACAACGCTGCACTGCGCATCTTATTTGGCAACGAGTTACGTTTCCCTCGACGGTACGGCGCTACGAGTTGAAAATTACGGACGCTGATGCAGCTGTGTAACGTTGTTTTTCTTTATCGTAACTGGAGACGTTATGTTATGGAAACCGTTACAACTTCGATGATTGCTACAAAAAAGGATGTTATTGGCTCCAATGCCGATTGCTGTTGCAACATGCACGCAGAATAACCTTTAATAGTAGTAACAAAATGTTGGAATACTGCAAACTTTTGTTTTGCAAAAAAAAAATTTCATGAACACCCTTAAGAGAGTAGTTTCACATTTCACTCACTTTAATATTTACGGTAAAGTTACACATATCGAGATGAGAAACTACATTGTTACAAGAACAACGGCAAACCATGAATTTCTCTATATAGATACAACGTGTTGCAACGTCAGTGTAGAAAATCATGTTTTTTGCAGCTATAACAAAGTTTGTCACGTGGAAGCAACTTCGATTTCGTTGTCTATGGCAAAAAGTGTATTCCCAGCGTTATATTCCGTGTAATGCCGTTGCAACACAGGTTGGAACTTATGCCTACAGCGAGTTAAGAGCGGGGAATTGTAAATATATCTCCGCCCATGTTTCCCGGCTGCGATCGTTCGATCCTCGTCCTCCCGTTCTCCGTTCCCGACTATTTGCTTCTCTTTCGTCGGGTTTTCCGAGGCTCCCATGTGGGCTTGCGCCGTTGCCGCAAATACGACGCTCCGACGACTAAACTCGGTTGTCGCCACAGGCACCGCTTCCACTGGTCAATGGGTGAAACTCGGCCGATCAAAACCAATAGTCCCGTGTTTCATCGCGGCGGACCGAAACGGCGGCAAATTGAGATTATTCCGCACGCGCCATGTTCGACGAGTTCGATTCTCCGGCGAATGGAGACGTATAACAAGCCAGACCCGATTACGTCTAAGGTGTCGGTCGCTGTGGAAGGGCGGCGGGGGTGCCGGGATTCCGCGAGTGGAATTCTAATTCGATCGTCAATTGATTGCTTGGAGGGCGAGCACAGTTGACGAGTCGCTCCGAGCTAAGTAACTACCCCTATAAATTCATCCCGTCACTTAGCACGGCATCATCCCCTTATCGACGATTCGCAACCCGAGCCGAGTCGAAATGCTGCATTACCCTCTCCGCACGGATTGATTAAAAATGATTAATTATTGACAGGCGACAAGATCGTCGACGGGATATAGAGGCTGGGAGAGGGGAGGAGAAAGGGCGGCAGGGAGAAACAATTTTTTTAAGGGGGCACGATGGAGGCGGGAGAGAAAAGGGTGACTGTTATCTCGCGCGAGGCGACATCGTCGTCGAGGGGTGAGACATCCCTCGTAAATATAGAAGGTATAAAAGCCATCCCCTTTGATGGAGAGGGCTCTCAAGTCCGTCGGTATCGGTATATAGCCTCGTCGCTACCGCAGGACGATCAAACAAGATCGAAGCACGGACACGAGAGGTCCAGCCGACGACGCTGCATCCCTCGTGCTTCAACCCCTCTCCCCTTCCGACATTACGAGCGTTTTGTTTAGAATGTCCTCATAAAGCGCGCTCCACAGCCATTCCATTCCAATACGACGTATCTCCTTGTCCGTAATCTGAGAATCGAACTTTCCGGACTACAAAAGTGTCGCTCGGTGCAATCCATACCGCGATTTATTCTTTCCTGCATCGCGTACATCACTATGTGTTATTCCGCCATTGGGTCGTTCTCTCATTCCGGCCTTTTGTCATTCCGAATTCGTGGAACGCACGCGCCATCCGTTTGATTGACAAGCACGTGAACTAGACGATGCAAATGGATTATTATGACCGACGGGAAACTTAGACAAATGCTGAAAAATTGGTTTAATTTCCCATGGGACGGGAGTGTTTCGCCTTCCATAAAGTACGTAAGCATCGGCGACGTCACATTTCCCTCCATGTACACGGCGATTGTACTCGTAACGACATTTATGACATCACAGCACTGTAGCGGATCATCGGGAAGACCTTTCAATCGAACCTTTTTGAAATCAGACGCAGCTGTCCACCTCGCTTGTGACACGTTTTCCTTTACGAGTGTTTGCCCATCGCCTATTTCGCTGCCGACATGCTCCGCGTCACGGCTCGGTCCAGCAGCATCGTGCTCCGACGTCGACGCCGCTTGATTCGACCGGAATATTACTCCGAATGAGAGAGGCGGCTTTGCGGAGCACTTTCTTAATCGACCGGTAGTGTGTACATCGAGCGTGTGATTCTTCAAGGCCAACCAATACCAACCGTAATTGACACTGTCAAATATAATGATTAATAAGTACGTAACAGATTCGGAAAATTGAATCATACCGTAAAAAACTAAAGACTGTTAGGTATTATTGGTTTTCTGCTTCCTTAAAAGATATAATTACGAATCTAGCAAGACGAACTACTTCTTATATTTTCACCTGTATGTATTCAATTCACGCGTGTACTAAGCAGGTTAGACCGTTTGGATATTCAAATGTACCTGTAACAGCGGATTTGCCAAAAATTTGTCTTTCACTTGAACAATCGTTGACAAATTAGGCCTCTCCCCCGAAAGATCCGCAGAAATCTTGATCGATTTCAATTCGGTGAATAATCGAACGTCATGTCTTGTCCGTTCGGACTATGCGACACGTTGCACATACTTTGAACAAGTTTGCAGATCACACCATCGTGAACGCTGACACAGTCTTCCCGTTATGCGGATTGTGGCCACGATTCACGATGCAAAGCGACGTTGACTCTTCCAATCGATCTCTATCGCCAAAGGCAGCGAGAGATCCGCCAGCGAGAAAAATGGAATTCATACCTCGGAAATTGCGATTGGTAGAATGGATATCCTTGATATTTCACCGCGCATTCGAAGCCGCGAGGAAGGAAACTCGATCGCTAATAATTGGTTTTTTAATTACTACTACACCACGCCGTCGCTCTTTTCGCCCTTTCGACCCCTCCCCGAATTGTTAACTGGACCACAGTCTTCGCCGAGGCTCGCACGATGTGTCGCCGCTTTCGATTAATTAGTCGATCCTCCGCATGAACCTTTCTTCCATATTCATTGTGAAATGTTTCGTTATTTTGCTGGATGGCCGCATCGTAAGGCGACGCGAAGAAAAGGCGCGTGAATAATCGCGGCGAATTTGTCACTGTGGTCGTAATAAATACGAGCGCGGTCGAGCCGCGTTTCCGATTTATCATCGGTCTCGATGTATCCGAAGACTCTCGGCAACCGATCGGGTAATGGCGCACGTCTGGAACAAAGCGCTCGCATTTATCTTTTTACCTCTACATGCGAAATCTCGCAAATCCTCCGACAATGAAACGCGCTTATGGCACACCGCCGGGTTGGGCTCGGTTTCGGGCGGGTTTCGGGTAAGTAGACGGGAGAGTGCGGGAGTGTCGAGACCGGGTAGGGCGGCGGGGCTGTGTGGATGGAGCATCGTCCCAGCCGGCAGCTGAATAATTTTTGTAAATTGGCCCCATACGCATGGGTGGCCCGACTGAATCCACAACCAGCCAGGGAAATGGCGCCGTTTTTTACGTCTCTCGTTCCCTCTCTTCTTATTACTCGGCAGGATCTTACCTTCCACCTTTCTCCATTTTGGAACCGGACTTCCGCGCCCATTGCCGGGCTTAAGCGGTCGCCCCTCTTGTCATGGTCGGCGCGGGCTCACGCTCAGC
>JABFPT010003715.1:1742-13594 GCA_022817245.1 Nixonia krombeini
ACGAATAAGTCTGATATAAAGGAGTGCGCTTCCGTCAAGTCAGAAATTTACGAAGTAGTGTACACGACGCAGTCAATTGACGCGAATAAGTCTCTTAGCCAAGGAACTACTTCTATCGATACGCTAGAAGACAGATCTTGCCCCAGCAATGACAAGGACAATGACGACAACTCGCCACGAGGTGATCTTGCCACGTCGGAAGGTACATTTTCTTCGATATTCCTTTCGTCACAGCTTTTTGTCTTTTCCTGCAATAAATCGTTACCCTCGCTTTTCAAAATACTTTTTTTATCAAGCAGTAGTACAAGCACGTGTTCAGTCTTACTCAGAATGTTTTTCGTAAACCACGAACAAAATATTTGCAATATTTTATTTACAATAACATCATTTGCAAAAATCATTGCTAGTCAAGTATTCATTTATTTCATATCAACATTTTTCGAATTTGAAACAAGTCTTGTTTGAAAGATAAATGTTCAGCCCCGAATCAGGTACGTATGATTTAGAAAACGATTTACAAATTTGATTAACATAAAGGCACGTATAAATAAGTTAATAAAGGATGAATAAAAATTGAACGTGTGAAAGGGGTGCATGGTCATTCATATTTTCAGACCGGATTCGAATTAAGGACAATTTGAAAAGACCGTTTGACCATATCGAGGAGGAAAGTTCGATTAGGAGCTTCGGGAGGAAGTGTGTGAAACGCGAGGTGACGAAGAAAACAGCTAACGCGAGCGAGGAGAATGACTGCGCGATGGACACGGCTGATGTGGTGTGCATCACGAGATTCGACGCAGATACACCAACCGAAGAAGCCGCCACGACTTGGAACAAGATCAATGTTGACAAGAAAAGAGTCAAAGTGGTTCCACCACTCAGACTAAAAAAAATTATTCAAAAAGTGACCATCGACCAGCAGAAGCACGTCACGGACAAGTGTCCATTCCCGTCGGATATGGAAACTTCCAATTACAAAATCGTTACAGAAACAACGCCTGCGCCTAATATCGATTCCACCCAAGGTATAAATATTTGGAGGATGATCAAAGCGTGTCCGTTACAATATGTTATTATAAGCACAATAATGAGCGCGAGTTTTTCATAACGTTGAACGCCGCTTGGATTACACACTATTATACGTACACTCTACTCATCAACCCACTCCAAACATTGCATTATATAAGTAAAACAACTACAGCGGGTGTGATAAAAGATTTGAAGTAAATGAAAAATGAAACTGTGATGAAAAACAAATCTGGCCCAAATTCCAATTTCCTAAGTAATATTAAATGTTTCTCGTCCATTTTTAATTTAATTTCAAATTATTTTCAAAATGAAAACATAAAACATGAAAAATAAATTCGTGCATATTTGTTTCTTACTTCATAGTACAATTGAATGATAATCGGTTACCTCCCTAGAGGATAATTTCTCGGTTTTACGGTAAATAGTAATGTTCAATTATGAGGAATGAAAAGGTAACTGAAAGGAATCTGAAAAAGAAACATTTGAAAAAATAATTTAAATATAACTTGTCAAATGTACATAAATATGTAAGACAGAGAATACATTAGGTAAACTACGTTTTTATCTATGCATATAGTTATAGTCTCTACAACATTAACATCTAATACAACATCTCTTCTGCCTACGAATTACATCGACAACATTCGTATCACTATACCGTCTATGCCGGAATTAGCTGTTCAAGAATATGAAATCACCGGGCCGCATTTTATCGCGACGATGACATCGAAAACAGGCGCGAGTGTCGCACCTTCGTCGAAAATGTGGAAGAAACCTTGCATGCAAAATTCGGTGGTCTGGAACGGTCAAAAGAGGCGAGAACGGTCCGAGCAGTCGCCAAGAAGGTAACACAGCCAAACAGTACTTTAGTACCTTGCATCTCGATTTATCCTTAAGCTGTGCTACCTCGCTTGTGAGTTTATCTTTCCTTTCCCGCGCAGGGTATACGTGAAAATGTTACAGCTGATATTTCGAACTCTTTGTAAGCAGACAGTTGAACGGGACTGGGGGAGAGCAAAGTAGCATCGTGGCCGATCCTTCGTCCAAAGTAGTCATGATGATAGCGGATGATACTGAGCCACTCGAGAACGACGACACTAACGGCGAGCCGTCGACCGTGTGTGTAAATATGTCAACGCCGTTAGTGAGCAGGAACGAGGAAGATGACGCGGGGACGAATTCACTAATGACAGAGAGGACGTTCACGAGTGACGAGGACTACAGAAATTACGAGAAAGTCGAGAAGGTGGAGGTGAAATCGGACGTACGGATAAAGACCGAGTGCGAGGACGGCGTTGGCGAGATGGAAGGCGACGAGCAGAAAGAACACATATATGACGAGGAGGAAGTCAACGGACGTATGACCGAAGATCCCTTCCTGTTGGAGGACGACAAGTCCGAAGTTCTCACGGACGACTGCGAGACCCAAAATTCCAATGAGGGTAAATTGCTCTATCGACGGAACATGTTGAGGCTAAAACTCGACGAGCTGCGGGCAAAGGCGATCGACTTGCAACACAAGATGCATTCCTCCAAATTCATCCTTACCGATAAGAACAGCGTCAAGCGCTTCCGCCAAACCATTAACTGTTATGAAAAACAGATCGAAAATTTGTCGACTCTGTTGAACAATATGTCATCGTCCGCTCATGACGACCAGGAAACACTGCACAAACTGGATAACAACGTTCACAATATTGACGACGGATACAACGATCAGTCCGGAGGGCAAAGTCTCAGGAGTCCATCGCTCTCGCCGCCGAAACTGTCGCCCAGATCGCCGCTTAATTATGCGCGAGCAAAGTCCCCCAGTGAGGTAACATTTTTTTTTCAATATATTCGTATTACTGTATAACGCTATCATTACATTTCACATTTTATTTTGCAACCATTCTTAATTAAATATTGTTCGCATATTCGTTGTTTCCTTTCATTCACAATTTTTAGATGAGAAATAGCCCACCTGTCCTACCGAAAATTTGCATCACAATCCCAGACGACGTAAATTTATCGTACGAGCAACAGGACATGCTGGAGTACAAAGCGGTCGTTTTAGAGGCAGCAAACAACTGTGAGAAATACCGCGACAATGCCAACAAGTGTGGCCTCAACAACTCTCCGTTCGTCGAGAGATTTCTCATCAAGGACACGAAATCTCGTCAGAGAATCGAGATTCACGACGACGAATGCGTCGAACTCACGTTGCTTATGAAGCCGCACACCGAGGTAGCAACGATAAAGGTGATTCTTCTAAATTGCCAAATTTTCTCTTTCAGTTTTATTCCTCTAAAAACTGCATTCCCAAAAACAGCATTAAAGTGTTTATAATTCTATAAGTTCCATACAAAAAGTGTTGATTAAAATATTACAGAATTCTGAAGATACCATCGAGGATTGCACAACATATGACATTCTCGACAGTCTGTCAATTCCGGACAATCTGGAGAAAAATAACGTGGTTGATGAATTGACGGACGAAAAACTGGAAAACTCGATGGCACCAGTTGCGGAGTCGGAGACTAATGGCTCGCAGGTGCAGGAAGAACCACCCCAGGAGGAGGACGTTCAAAATGTCGTAACGGCTTTTCTTATCGATGAGAGGACCGCGATGCCTTTGTCGAAGCAGCTGGATTCATCGGTGCTGGACGAGATTGTCAGTAATATAACGTCTCAACCCTCTGAACAAATCGTCTCGAACATCTACGATTCGAACGAGAATTCGGTATCGGAATTGGTGATCGATGAGGCGGAAGAGACTTGCGGTGATTTGTTAACCAGCAAGTCCACCGAACGGACGGTTCCCGATAACTTGGAGAAAATTGCCAATGTCAAGACTACGAAAACGGTGAACGTCGCAACGACGACGAAGAAGCTGACCAAGAGTAGGCCCAGGAGAAGCCAAAAGCATGGTGAATCAGCCAGTTCGTTACAACAGATTCTGTCCAGATCTGATCGTACCACCTCCGTCGTCTGCGATGTGGGGGACGCGGTGAGCAGAGGGAACAATGCCGAAATCAGCAACTTACCTACCTCAGATTGCTCTGCAGGTTGCCCGCCACTACCCGCGGAAGGACATCACGACGCTTTTCTCTCCATCGACGAACACTGTCGCGTCGCCATGAAAACGATCTCTGGGTCGGCCGGCTGCACTTTGTCGTACAACCCAAACCTCACATACGTCCCTTCGATAACTCAAACTGACAAAGATTTCGGTTCAAATTACACTGTAACTACTATGACGTCTTCTCTGCCACTCGTATACTCTACGTCGCCCAGCCAAATCAGAGAAACTAATTTCAAGAACACCCAACATGCAGAGGTATCGAACCTTGTTTTTTTATATTTCAATGCTCGATCCATTACGTGTTTAATTTTATGTGGTACGTGCCCATTAAACATGTGTAATTGCGACGGAATAACATTTGCATGTTGCAGGCAGTGACGGCAAACGAACGATACCGATCGTCGATGACAAATAGTCATACGTCGAAAGTCGTTCATCAAAATAAAGGGAATTTATCGCAACAGACGCAGTTTCAGGCGATAAACAAGTATTTCATAAAATTCACTTACTCAGATAAATTCAAATATACTAATGCATCTTTTAAATTACGATATGCAAACTTTACAATTAATGTATAATAACTACTGCGTAATTTTATACACGTAGCATTTGCTTTCGTTGTTTAGCGATACGTCTCCAAATAAAAACGACTTAACGGACCGAAATGCTGCGAACTATCGCATCATGTCTCAGCAATTTCCAGTTTTTGGGACATGGGCTTACAAACAACTCGCAGGCCGAGATCTGTCGAAAAATGACGGAAAACTGATCTTCGACCATAAGATCGCTGGAAACAATCAGCAAAACCCTCTGCGGGTATATACACAGAACATCAATACAAACACAACTGCTAAACACAAATTCACTAAACACTTTATATTTCTGTCTCCTGTAAATGTCTAGAAGTATATTGTGCACTGCACTGGATGGAGGAGGAAATAGAACGGGTGCTTGCAAAACCTGATTAAAAAGTTATAGAAATATTGATTGTTCTCAGATTGTGGAATCGGAGGGATACAAGATTCCAGCACCTAATGTGGAGCAAGCCAGGAACAATTACATACTGAACAACCTGGCCTATAATCAGAAATGGAGTGTCGAAAGGCCACAAGAACGTCCGCCGCTGTTGCAACACGTACAGCCAATTCCACTGCCAGCTACGCTGCAACCTTCGCGACAAGCTTTCTTCCCAGTCGCACCGGTGCCGCGTTTATATCCGAATGATTACACGGTAAAGAAAACGGTGCATATAAAATTGTTGTTACTACGATTACGTAAGATGACTGACAAGTAGGAGTGTAACATGAGCATTGTTTGCAGAGCGATCCTTGTTCAACCACGGTGTTCGGCTATCACGCTGCCTATCCCTACAGTGCAACTTTGCCCTGCCCAACTGTGCAATCCGTACCCAACGTAGAAATGCAACTACGAACTGCCAAATACCCTGCCATGCCGTCGACCAATGACAAACGTTTGTCCTCATTTTCGGGACTGCGGAACATAACCGAGCTAATACGAATTCCGAATACCCTGACATCCTCCAACGTCGATAGACACCATGGCCTTAACCCTGAACTATTACGCGCGTCCACTTACAACAACTGTGACGTCACAATGGACCATCAGTACTCGCGTTCCAATTATCGCGATCGTGAGGCCAATGTCAATCAATATGGAATCGCGAAAGTCGATTTAACTCCTGCGTTCGCATTGGACCAAAATTTGTACAAGAAGCCCGTGGATGCCATACTCGCTCAGTCGGGCTACCTGCGAGAGCAGCCGCCGATCGGCAGCTCCCGCGGTCGAGCCTTCCGCGCCTCGATCAGCGGCCAAAATGAACGAAATTACGTTCGCACTGTTGCTCACGAGCTCAGCGCGATCCAATCGAATCCGATGAGCCTGGCGTCCACCATCCTGCCCACTATCTCGACTGTTCACAATTTCATTGTCCCACCCTCCTCCACCTCCACCACCTCCGTATCTTTCGCGTCCTCTTCCACATCCTCATACTCTTACAGTACGTCCTCGAAACGGATACCACCACCATTGCCACCGCAACCACCGTCATTGCTGACGTTGAAAGAACCCGCTACGAGTGGCAGAACCTGTGAAGTCCCAGTCTTTAACAGTAGAATATATGGAACGCCAAATTTGGGCAAAGTGATTCATAGTCCGAACAGTGCACAAAAGCTTCAGTGCTTTAACTGCGGCGCGAATAATTCCATGTTTCAATGCCTCGGCTGCGAAGCAGCCTACTATTGTAACGAAGTCTGTCAGACTCGTCATTGGAATCTTCATGTTAAAAAATGTCCCAAAATAATGCCAAAACTAAAAAAAATTAGTCGATGAACTGCGATACTGGTACTTACTTCTCATCTAATGCCAATGAAAAACTAAAACATATACAAATGTTATTGTCTCTATTTTTAAATGTGATGTTCTTAAGTATTGTGTAGATATAATGTTTACATTTTAACATATCGTATTATTCAAGTTGTAAATTGTGTCGTATTTTACATAATGTGATCATAAATGAAATAATACTCAAAGAATTGTGTTGAAATTATCAGTATTATGAGCGAGTGATATAACTTAAAAAACAAACGATATATCTGATGAAATATTCGGTGTAAGTTCAAATTATCCTGTTGATTGAAATTCTATATCCACAGTCATTAATGAACAAGTCGAATTTCCTATATTTCTAGTACATCTGTTGAGTACATTAAATACACTAAAATAGAGAAAGAATGAAATATTTGCGATAGAACTGCGTGTGTTGAATGAAGTACGAACTGAAGTAATGTAATGTGATCATATACAAATCATATACTTATATCGTCTTTGTGACTGTAAGTGTGAAGAAGCGCATGAATCTTTTCACGTACAATAATGTATAAGATTCACGGTATGGAATTCAAATCAAGTATAAGAACCACCAATAAGAGCTGTGGTATCCACATGTGTCGGGCTAAACGTGAACACGAGTCGGACAACTTGACTCTGACTCACTCCGTCAAGACTTAATCGTAGTGCAAAAAATTAGCATTCAGAAAACAAACTACATCAGTTATAAAACTCAATATTTTATACTACCTATACTTATATATTTATAAATTAAGGTAGTCACTTGAATAGTAACAAATCTTTATTACTTTTAAATATTTTTTATTTTGTTATTTTATACAAATATTAAGAGTAAACTCACTGACTTCGCTAAAATTAAACTTAATAAAGAACGAATTCAAGGGAAAATAAAACTACATTCCTCACAAACATTGAAAATTTATATAAATTGTACTAATTGGATAAACGTGTTTCTATGTTTATTGAATGTACTGAAAGTAAAATATATATTATCTTACTGAACGTATGTAAGTGTTACGTGATGTTCAAAACAGATATTTCTTTGTATGTTGCGTGTGATCATATTAATGTTATTATACATATTGAAAGTGGTAAATGTTCCACTTTGCGTTCACGTAAATTGAAACCTAATAACGAAAACATTAGAAGGTTCATAAATAACATAAGCCTTTTTAAAGAAAAAGGGCCTTCTTGCGGTCAATAGCGAAAATGTATACATATCAATCGTGTAAATCTGAAACATTTGCTGCATTAAAAATGAGTCATAATATAAAAAATTATGTACTTTTTATATACTACAAAATTTTATACTTTACATAATTTACGTAATACATGATGTGGCCCTTATAATTTATAAAATTATTATAACAAGTCAGTAATTTAGAATTCGTCAATCTATATGAAAGAAACGACAATATTAATTTCAAATAACAATAGAATTAATTATTTAATGCATAGAAGCAATTGAAAATTTTAAGATTTACAATGAATCTCCAAAAGCCATACATTAAATTATTAATGTAATTTTTGTAAGAAAATTAAAAATATAACTTACGAAGTCGTCTTCGTAAATATCCATAACATAGTTCATAGACTCTGTATGTTCTTGGGTCTCTTTTTCTGAAAAAGTATTCTCTGATTCAATTTGTTCCATAACTTTACTTTGTCCTTCGTTTATTTTTCTGGAAGAATCAAATAATATATTCCATTAAACCTTCTTACGATGCACCTAAATTTGTCTGTATAATGTATTTATTAAAATGAAATTTAATTGACCAATATAAAATAGCATGATTACAATTATAAAATAAACAAAATAAATGATAAAAAATTATATATTAAATTGTCACAAAATGAACAATTCATTACACTGTATTTTATACGTGAATATTATCTTACATTTCTTCGGGTATTTTATCAGAAATCTTTGTAATTTCACGCAACTTTTTAATATAACTTGCACTCTTCTGTTTTATGTAATCTGGTTGTTGTATTACTTTATACAAGTGTGAAAATGCTTCCTTGCTTAATATTGCATTTGGATTTAATATGCGGTGAGCAATGCAATTCCACATTACTTGAGTGGAAGGATTATATACGTTGCCATCTTCAAAAGGTTCTTCATGTTCTTCGTCTCTAAACAATAGACGTAATATATAACACTTACATTAAGATTTGTTTTACAATGAACCATTTCTTAGATGGAAATGGTAATCATATTTACACTATGTAGAAAAAATATAATTTGACAACCAAAATAAAACTTACTCCACTAGCATTGTAGAATTAATTACATTGTCAATCCCATCAACTAGCTCAGGGGTTATTTTGTTTTCTATATCTTTACTGATGGGTTTAAAACTTTGCATGTTATACATTTGCTCTTCAAAATTTATTGGAACAAACACACATCCCTTTTTATAAAAAAAATGTTCAGTTATATATATTTCATTAATATTTGTCCAAATTATGACGCAATAAATAAATACATCGTGCTAATACATATATAGCATATTTAACATCGAATAAAATCTTATTGAAGAAAAGAAATAAATTAATACTTTTTTATATTAACATTTTCTTCAAAATACAAATGAGTCAAGTGTAACATCTTTTAAATTAATATTGAAAATCTATTTAGAGAATTATGTAACAAACCCAAAATTCATCGGCAGCATTCACATGAGGAAAAAGAAAACCCATTTTAGGAGGATCACCGTCTCTCAAAACGAGCCTAACTATGGCTGCAACTTGTTGCTCAAGCATAGCATTGACGAAAGAAATAAATTGTTTAACTGCAAACTACAAATTATACAAACTAAAAAATGTATGTAAAATTAATTGTACAACACAACTGTTGAAATTTAAATTATTATTATTATTACATTACCTCACTAGAATCAGAACTTGCAAGTACAATTCGTGCTGCATCTTTCGACCATAAATCGATTATTGCTCCATCCTTTTTAATAAAATCAATAATTTGCATTGATTTTTTACCTCCAACGTATTTCATTTTTTCTTCGTCTTCTTCTGCAAGTAAAATTAAGACAGGGTATACATTACAAATGTATGAAAATAAAGAACATTAAAATTAATAGAATTTTAGCTTATAAATTGATGATTTTGTTGTGTTTCTGTTGAACTTATATATTTAAGTAATACATAAATTGTACTTTATGCGGAACTTCATCCATCATATGAAAGAGGAAAGGTGGAAGATTTTACCTACTGTAGAGTTTAATCTACAATTAGGTATTAATCGGATACAAATTTGTAGTTAATTGTAACTAGGGCCAAGTGGAAAATAATAACTGCCAAATTGGTCTCCATGGTATTTTTGAGAAAATTAAATTATATTCCATTTTCATTTATATGTTTGAAATAAAAAAGAAATTAAAAATTAATATATTCTTAATTTCAAATGCGATGAAATTTGGAATCATACGTGTTAATGGTATTAAATGATGACCAAATTTACAAGCATTCAATATGCCTCCTTTGGAAATAGGATTCATTTGGTTATTAAACACCATAGTGGTTTTTTTAAGACTTGATCGAAGTTTCGGTTTAAAAGAATCTTCATCAACCTAAACAAACAATTACATCATTATTCAGTGATAAAAAAAGTGAAAAAAAATACACTTTGAATTTATACATTGATAACAAATTTGTAACACATCATTTATCAAGATTTTTATATAAGTCTATACGACTCACCATTTTATATATTCCAATGGGAAATATAATGTCTGCATATTGCATTACGACTTTCATCTGCATTGGTTTTATGAGTGGTGGACCATAAAACACTGTATCTTTTTCTGCTGCTTCTAAGGTTGTATAGAATCCTTTAGTCTATATTCAAAGTTTACATTGAGGGGAACATTAAAATCATCTGCATTAGTATTAGTAACATTTTAGTAATATCTCAGAATGATTTAATAATTACTTTTTGACAAACTTTTAATACAAGTCTTTCACTGGAAGATAGATTACTCTCTGGCTCATCTTCTATTGGCTTTTTTCCTCTAAAGACGAACATATAATATTGCGCTTAAAAAGTATGTATGCGATTGTAAATTGCATTAAATACAGAAATTATAATAAATAATTTTTAATTGTAATTAATAAGTTTTTACTTTAATTATAAATGAACTATACACCGAAATCAGTGATGAACATATAAAATATATAAAATAAATAGAATAAAAGATTCAGCAGTGTCTATTTAATACAATTTCACGATATACCAAAATTTTATAGGGCATTTCAAAAGTACAAAATATTCCAGAATAACAATGTTATGTTAATATATATATATCGCCTAATATGATACAAGTACTGTTCAAAGATGCATACTGTTTTTATCTAAGATCACACCCATTCCATACATCGCTTATGAGATTTTAATATATGGAATATGGATAAGGTTATACTAAATGGGTGTGACCTTAAATAAAATCAACGTACCTTTGGGCAGTATTCCTATCATATTGGACCATGCATATTTTAAAATTGTTTTCCATTTATCGTTTTTTGTTTCGGAATGGTTTGTACTTTTGAAACACCTGATAAAATCTGCCGCTCATTTTAGTCCGATTTATAGTATACTAAGTATATTACATGACTAGTAGTTGAATGCACAATTTCTTTATTTCCTCCATAATTGTGTCGGAATTAAACTGATTCATGACATTTTCATCTTCTAGAAAGTTGTTGAGCAAAGTAACATTTATCTTTGTATATTTTCTTCCACCCTTTCTAAAAAAATTAATAATAACTTTTTTTAAATTAGCATGAATTGTCATTTGTTTATAAAATTATGTAATTTGGAGAACATACAAACATTGTTGTTCAATCATATCACAAGCTACATGCACCCCTTCAGGCCATATAGATGACTGACTGGAACTATTTAAATTTTTAACATATGCTACAGTGTCCCAGTCTGGAACCTGTAGACATTCAGATGCTGTAAGATTGCAAAACTGTAGCCTGTTTTTGCTTTCAGCTGTTCCAATAGCAATTATACCAATTTCATCTTTAGGGCATATAAAAATCTGTAACATGTCAGAACCAAAATCATTCTATGGAGTTGAAAAATATTTGGATTATTAAAGCTACATTAAAAAATAATTAAAAAAGTAAGTTCTAGGTAAATTATTACAATAAGCTTTTTGTAGTAAAAAAAAAATATATATATATATATAATTATCACACTATCTTTTATTAATAAACAGAACATACTTTTCGTTGAATCATGTTTTGCATAATATTTTTGGCTTTTGTCAAAAATGATTGCCCTCCATCCACGACTTCGGATGAACTTTTACCAACATTGATAATAAACACCAATGCATCCTGCAAGCATTTTTTGTACATTATTATG
>JABFPT010003723.1:0-13567 GCA_022817245.1 Nixonia krombeini
AGCCTTGAAGCGCGCTATCTGCGCGTTCCCTCGCTTTTTCCTTGAAACGATGTCGCTAATCTTCGAGAGTGACATTGTAACGTCGGTGCGCGATACGATCGGGAGCGCGTTAGTTTCGAGTAATATTGCACCGGTTGCCGAAAAATGCCGAAAAATGCCGTAAACAACGGGCGAGTTTTGATCAGCTATTAATTACCGGGTAGGGACTGCGATTCATTACACCGATATCGCCAGTGTAATGTAACGTTCAATATAATGTACGATATTCATCCTCGATTATAATTAACGTAGTATGGAGTACGGGAACACGAATTAGTAAAGAAATAACAAAACAATGGAAAAAAAAGCATCTTTTCTTTTTTCCCAGGTGAAAATTAATCGTCAAAAAGCCGTTAAATCGACCGAGAAATGCGATGGAAATCGCAGGATACGAAAAGGAAAAAGAGGTAGAGAGAGTGAAATACAGAAATGACACGAGCGCGAGCGAGTACGCGAAAGCGGCGGGCATCGGCCTGGCACACAAGTGCGACATAAAGGCCACATCGATAGTATTCATTAGCGATTAATGGAAGCGCGCTGCGTCGGCGAACGGGAAAGGCGATCGGGCGAGCAACAGAAGCGGCGGCAGGCGCCAGCGCCGATCTTCATGCGGTGGAATGTTGCCAAACTAAAGCGGTCCGCGGCAGTGGCTGCAGCCGCCTTGCCGACCGACCGATAATTAAATACCGTGCCGGTGAGGGAACGCGCGTTCTCACCGCTGCTGAGCGGCGGAGCCAAGCGGGGAAAGGGAGATACGCGGAACGCAAGAATCCCCGTGTCATTTCGAAATCTTTCTGACGCGCGGAATCCCGCCTCGGTTAAACCTGCAAGGAATTTCCTGCCAAATTCGCATCCGGCGAGTTAAAAAGGTCGCGTAAAGAAAACAACCGAATAAATTAGCCCGCTTTGCGTATAATTTACTGCGCTCGGCCGTCTTGGACCGGCCGAGTAATGCGTTTCATTAGGCTGATTTAAAGGGTGGCGTTCATGACCGATAAATTGTTTCGCCGTTTCTGCGGCCCGATCGGCGAACGAGTTTCGCCAATTTTTACACACGTTTGCGTATCGCCGTGCACACTTTACCTCCACCTGCCTTCCTTCCCCACTCCACCTTCCTCCGTCTCTCCTTCCTCCTCTCGTTACGGCACTTCGCGATTCCATTTATTTACATTGCAAATGAAGGACATATCATCAGCCTGAGATGTATCGCACGAAGAAAAAGACGGTAATGTTATTAAATTCATTACAGATCGCGGTGACTGATTATTTTAATGACACGGTGAAAACACATTGTAACGCGGTGAGTACATCGCGATTAATTAAACGGAATAATGAATTGCATAAAATATGGCCACGTCAGGCCGCGGCGTAATCAACTCGACTCTTATTTCGCTTTTTTGCGCGCTATTGTAAAAAGAAGGCGAGAGAAACGCGCGGAAGAATCGTTTCGGAAGCGACGAGCGGCCAGAACTCGCGCACCCATCGGAGGTTATTTAAGAAGAGGACGCTTGATGCGGCGAACCGTCCCGAGATCGCGGCGGAGGATCGCCACGAATTTATGCGGGCGACCCGCCTCGCTTGCTAACGAAGTCGTCGACGTATGTGGAAGCTCGCATTGAATTTACGCAGAAGGAGGAAGAAGGCTTTCGCTATTTCCGGCATTATCGTGATCCCGGCAGGATTAATCGCCTTGTTAATGTGGACTCGTTAATTATGCGACTCCCGTGGGAGAAGTCTCGCATCCGTTTCCAGCTGGACGAGACCGCCTATCGAACTTTGCGATCGAAACGCTCACGATCGCTCGCCGTTTCGAGTTGGGAAGTGCGTCGCGTAATGCGCGGGCATTTCCACAGTCGAAGATCGCTACGCGTTTCTTGCGGGCTTAAGTAATGCGCTGTATTGCCATGTTCGACATGTTCCTAAGTTGTACATGTTCGACATGTTGCCATGTTGCACCGGGACGTTGCGATCGTTGGGTTGATCTTGAGAATTGAAAATTTTGCGGGCCTAATTTTGGACAGGAATTTGTAATTTCAGAAAATGCATGGCAATATATTTTATGCAACGAGACAGTGATAATGACAGATATGCGACGTGATGAGCATGTTATGGAATATATATGTTACGTAACAATGTGTAATGTAATAATATATAATAATAAAATGTGTTGTATAGTAATCGCAATGCTTATTTCAGTTTTTTTATTAATCTCATAAAATGTTTAAAGAGACGTTTCGTTCGTCGGGAACTTGTTTCCATTATTTCCCATTTTCCCCTCTTCATTTTTCCACAGTATCTAATATCGGGTTGGGGCGTAAGACGAGAGTATCATTTGCTCGCGGAACACTTCACTTTACTTGCATCAGCTACCACCATGCAAATGCTAAGAGTGCGCGTAGAAACCGCCGATGCACAAATTTCGGTGCCATTCCCCATCCCACACCATTCCCCAAGCAAACTAACCTCAATTCCCATTGCCCATCTTTTTACACCCGAATCCCGCAGTGGCAACCTCCCACCACCTGGAAACTACGAGCACATCCGACACTCCGCAGTCCCAGCCGAGAGGGGACGGGCAAAGCCGAAGAGAAGCGGTGCCTTTGCCGATTAATCGGTAGAAAGGTGCAATTTACCGAAATGACAATAAACGATCAACCGGCGAGCGAAAGTAACGCTTTGAACTGCCGATGAGCTGTCCCGATGAAAGAGCAATTTGTATGAAACAAAAAAAAGGAGGGGGAGCGTCGTGTGTATCGGAGGCAGGGGAAATCATTGAACGGGCGGTTTGGGAAAAAAGGGCGACGGCGACATTAATCGCGGCGGTTCTCACGGCCGCGCGTCATAGCGCGGAGACGCGGGAAATCGTCATCGTGCCAATTAGGGCTGCCGAAAAAGAGGCCACGGTGCGTTTAATTAACATTTTCCGTTTCGATTGGTCCGTCCGTGATGCCACCCCCGGACGCGCCGGCTCGGCCGGACTCATTAGCGAATACCACGGCCGGGCTCCCTTATATTCCACTTATCTTCTCCTCTACGGGGCTCGCGGCCTTTTTAATTGGCCAGATTAGTCCCGAAATCGCGGCGACCGATCCGCTCGCGACGTGTGCGTATATCTACCCTCTCCCCCTTCACCGCATCGCGGAGAAACCGAAGGATCGCCGAGCACCGCGGTATTTCTCCATGTCTTCGCCTCTCTCCGTCTCGCTTCCTCTCACGCGCAGCCGACATCCCTCCGTCTCGTTCCCCCTCACGCCGCCGCATCCGGACCCTTTCGGCATAAAGCCCGACAGCCGCAGACGACTGCGAATATCGACCTCGTTAAAATACCTGGCGACGAAATCGAAATTTCGAGGTTAAGTGGGTGAAAGAACGACGGCCGAAAGGGCCGGCCCGTCACGTTTCCTCCTGATTTCCAGCCGCTCCCCGCCCTGAAAAAATGCCGCGCCTGCCGTAAGAAATAATCGGCGAATTGCGCCAGAGAAATCGGCCAGAGAGAAGTTTTCGCGAATGACGGTAAGTTTAACGTACCCATCGACGTCGCGGCTGAAGGACGATCGATTATGGAAAGTTCGCCGTCGCTTCCAGGAAGATGTCAGCGGCAGCGACTGAGACAATTCGCTTGACGTGGAGAAGCGGTAAACAGTTCGAACTTTCGTTTGCCGTGACAATTTTCATTTCCTGGTGGAAAGATTATTCCAGCAGTCCAATTTCTTCGATTTGAAATAAAACGGTTTTTCGAACAACTGCTTTAACACGCGGCTGTTTTAATTCCTATACGAAAAATTGCGTCACTTGTATCAGTCTTCTGTCAAGAATCAACGTTCACAATAACAAATATACGCGATTAAATTGCAGAGTCCAATTTTAAACTGACGTTAATCTTTATGTATTGCCATTTGTTACGTTTTTATATTTTGTAAATATGTTAAGAATTTAAATCTTTAGGTAATAAAAGAGAGATCTGCAAAATAGTGTACAAAGCAAAATGATTGTATGAAATGTTACCAAGACGGTTAATTTTGTATTGTACAAACGGACGGTAATCCGTCACTCCAATGCCTACTGTGCATTATATGTGTACAGTTGAATAACAAACAAAGCCAGTTACATAATCAAAGATAACAATTTTCTCCCTTTCCAAGCAATATCGCATTTGCGTCAGCGTGAACAATGGTTTTAGCGAAAACAGCCACTAATCAAAGTGATTGCCGGTAGCCATTGTTTCCCCGGCGTACGAACACTGCGACGGACGATGGTCTCGATGACAAACTGCAGCCAGTAGTTGTGCACGCGATATCTCCGCGCACGCGGCACATTTCAGTGGAAATCTTGGGTGCGATAAGGATCGAGTGAATCGCGAAGATCGGCCGTCGGATCGCCGCGGGACGGAAGCGCGACGGATCGATAAATCGCGTTGAACGGGATTGAGACGTAACCGCGACGGGAGATAAGCGCGGACGTAAAACGGGTGAAGGGGGAATAGGTTGAACGCAGAGGCGCGTGAATGGCGGTTCCTCCGCCATAAGCGAGAAAAGAGGCGCTCGGTCCAGAGCTATAGAGCGTCACCGATCTATAGATCACCGGCGATCCGGCCGGGAATGCCGAAATTGGTCGCGGCCGAACAGGAATCCAATTATACGCGGCGATGAGCGGCCCGACGCGTCCGATCTTGTTCTTCGAAATCGAACGATTTTCTACACTTCTTCTTCTCTTTATTTTGCGCGACCGGTCAAAGCGTAAAGAGGCGATTAATTACTTCGTAGAAAAAGACGACGGCCGAGAGATCGACCCCAATGAAATGACGCCGATTCGATTTAACTCTAATGAGCGTGAAAATTAATTAACTAATGCAATTAAGCGCGCCGATTCCTGAAATAGAAATCCGATACATTCCCGTAAAATGCGTATTTACCGATCGTTGGTAACAACGCCTTCACGTCAAAGCGCGTTTACTCACGAATAACAAACAGTATTTTTGTGTAAAAGTGGAGGGCGTTTATTAGAGAACCTGTTTGCAACGTATCGACAAAGACACTTTATATGCGATCCGTTTTGCAGTACGCAAGTTTGGATAAGAAAAATCGTTATCGGTATACAGCGGTCATATTAGCGAGCAAGATATCCGCGGCGCAGTGAGGAGGCAAAGGAAGCGTAGGCGTCGCGAGTTATCCCCGGCGCGGCCGAGCGGTGTCACGACGAGCGGCTTCTTGCTCCGCGTTTAATTAAGATCCTCTGGCGCGGGGAGCCACCGCCGCCGCGAGCCGTCTTTGTTTCACGATTGAGGCTTAATTCGATTCGAGGCGGCAAAAAGAAGGTCGGAAAACGCGGTACGAAAACAATGGCCGAGAAGGAAGGCAGAGAGCGTAATTGAAAGAGGCCGGTGATGGACGCTCGGCGTCGATTTCAGATTCCACCCATCAATTGCCGCCGCGGGGCAGGAAGGTACCCGGCGGAAGGCCGTATTTCAGGGTGCGGAGGTGGGGATGGTTCGGCCAGGGGGACAATTAAAGCGCAGTGGGGTCCGGGGGAAGGGTGGAGGGAGGGGGGAGACGCGACGAAAGTGGCGGAGTCATTGACGGAGCCGACGTGAGAACGTCTCGCGAGCGTAGACGGTCGGCTGGGCCGAATAATAGCGACTGTAGGAAACGCCGCATCCGGAGTGGCGAGTAATTGCGCGGGACGGTACGCGTTACCGCGGACGGATGAGCGGAAAAGGTCAAGTCCGCGAAGCGCGACGGTCGCTTCTGCAGCGCGACGGCCGCTTTGGAAACACGAACCCGTTACCGATCGCACAGCAGTATGTGGAAGGAAATGACAAGCCTCGCAGCGAAAGTTGCCGTATGTCTCCTACCTCGATCCTGCCGACGATCAAAGACGTTAAGGAGGGGAAAACTGGGGCGCGGTAAAATCGGACCAAAAGGGTATTCACACACGTTCGATCTTTTGCAAATCACTTTGCACCGGTGTGTATCATTAGAGCAAGTATCGTTTTCTTTGCACTGGAGTTAGCGCGACAAATTATACGCCTCTTTGGAAAAAATGGTGTTGGATAGAACGCGGCGCGCAACGATCGTGACTGCCGATATAGCGAAAAATGCGACTGAAAGGTAAAGACGCGGGGTTTTTACCTACCCGCGCTGGTCGTGTTTTAATTACACGTTGCATTAATAGTTTAATAACATTGATTAGCGAACGCTGTTTTCAGTCCTGCCTTTCTGTCACGCCACGGTAAATCACTCGCGTACCTGACTATTATTCTCCGTGCTTGTAAGTGCGCGGCTTGGTTGAAAATGCGTATCTACAAGCCGAGAACCAAGGCCAGCCAAACGCGTAATACTTACTTTTTAAATTCGACGTGGTTAATTTCCCGTACAGTATATTTTAATGTTACTATTATTTCTTTAACTGCATTACAATTATGCACACCGCATTGCTCTCCGTCTAGAAATGTGAAAGGATTTGTATGTGTAAATACTCGCCAAAGGAAACAAGCATTTAGATACAGCGGGCAATATTTTCGTGCTGTCACGTGACTTCACAAAACATACATATATATGTATATGTAACACATCACTCAATAAGAGCCCGCCTGACACATATATGGCGGTACTGTTGGTATACCCGTACGATTACTGAATAATACCACCCTTCAAACGATACATGTCATGACATTCTGACAATTAATTCACAGCTTACAGGGGTTTTAGTGACCCCAGTTTTCTAATTTTCAAAACAATGGATAGAAAAGAATTTCGTTGATTAAACATTGCCCTTTGTTGAGAGAAAATAGTGTTGAAGCCAAACAGTAGCTCGATAAGCGTTATGGAGACCCTGCACCAGGGAAATCAACTACTACTGACTGGTATGCTGAATTTAAACGTGGTCGTACAAACACGAATGATACAAACGTACAAACACGCTCCGGTCGCCCAAAATCGGCAGTTGTTGCGGAAAACAAAAAAAAGTCCACAAAATAGTTCTGAAAGACTGTAAAGTAAAGTTGCATGAGATAGCTGACACCTTAAAGATATCAGAAGGTAATGTGTTTACAATTTTACACGAAAATTTGAGCATGCGTAAGTTGTTTTCGAAGTGGGTGCCAAGTTTGCTCTGTTTGGAGCAGTTCAAGCGAGATAAAAAGGATTACTTGTGTCGGTGTGTGACAATGTGATTTGACGATGAAACATGGATGCATTACTACACAGCTGAATCAAAAAGATCAGAGTGGATGTCAGCTGAGTGGATAGTAGCTGGTGAAAGTCGTCCAAAGCGAGCAAAAATCAAAAATCAGCTGGCAGGGTTATTTAGGGGCGTATTTTGGGACGCGCGTGGTATTTTGTTCACCGACTATCTTGAGAAAAATTAAATTATCAACAGCGAATATTATGGCCTTATTGGATCGATTGAGTGTAGAAATCCAAAAAGATTTCTTAAAAAAAATTTGTTTTTTTTTTTAATTATACCGAAGACTTATTGAATGATATGTTATGTCTATCATTTATTAAATTCAAAAATGAAATTTGAAAAAGTAAAATTCCTGTATTCGCAATCTAAAACGAGGAGTTATCCTGCTACTATCGTAATCGATCACTCAGCATTACCAAAAAGAAACATGATCACGTGGTGGTTTCCTAATATGTGAATCTTGATTATTGAAACTTGCGTGGACAAAGGAAAAGGAGGAGATTTAACGGAGACGTTCTCTGATCGTGTATGTTCATGAAACGTGAAGCAATTACCACTTCCTTGGTAATTGCAAGGACTGAACGATTCCGATCGACACGAATTACTTCTTACTGCGATTTATGTTGTATTATTACTCTTGAATAACGATTGATTAATGACAATAACGACTGATTCGAGCAACACAGAGAGATAGATATAGCTACTTCTAATGATGACTGAATAAGTATTAAAGCCGTTGCGAGATAATTTAATTGATTTGTTGATGTTGTAATCGAACCCCCTCTATAGTAGATATATATGTCATAATTGTATAACCACAGTTTTCGTTCACGACTAAAGAATAAATTATGACATATTTTGCATTTTGTTTCTTTAACGCATATATTAAAGTTTAAGACTTTTTTAAACGAATAAGAATTCGTTTACCGTCAAGCGAGCCGTCCGGCTAGAGAAGAATTTCATTCCCGCGAAATAGAATCGTCACGCCTCGCCGTGATTCCTCTCGAAGGAAGCGGACTTAGGTAAAGTAGCTGCGGATTCCACTTACCCCGCGAACCTGCTCTACGGAAGACGAAAGACCAGAAGCCGCGATTCTATCCATAAAGCGCGGCATCGCTGAATGAGGAGTCGGCCGGTGGTTCTCGCGGCTGGTCTTTCCTGTTCCTCTCGTTATTCCCCCGCCCCGCCCCCTCCCTTCGTCTCTGGAACCGCGCCTCGTCACCGTTCCCGGCTCGAATACGCCCGTCCCCGAGAACCTGCACGCACACGGGCGGCCGGAACGATCGACTCGGAAGCCCTCCCAGGTGCCGGGCTTTTTGCCCGCCGTTCCCCAATATCCGTATAAGGCGCCTTGCCTTACAGGACGAAAAAATGACACGCGGCTCGATAGAGACACGTTCAGACGTGAAATCCCGACATTCAATATTGCCGATCGATCGATAAACGACGCCGATCGATCATCGCCTTTATTTCATCCGAGATATATATACATACATATATATATATATATACACACACACATTATTATATTATGATTAAGAGGGAGAGGGCGGGGAAGGGGTGCTGAATAATCAGACGCCGGCTGTTGGCACGACTGGATGATGAAGACGTTCGCGAGCGCCGCTGACAACGCTCTAATTATTCCCGGGTGAAGAGGCGAGGGCTAGACCGCGTGGGAGGACGAGGTTTGTTTCGGCAAACGGCGGCAGCGCGCCGTGCCCTCGCGTGTTTCGTCTCATCAGCCGGGCCTCTTCGTTAATCGTAATTTGCCGGAATGACGAAACGACTTTCGAGCCGGTTTTAACTGCCCCGAAGAACAGCGAAGCAGCAGTCGAGTGCAGCGGCGACGCAAAAACACGCTGTTTTATTTCGGATGATTCTGCGGCCGCGATAACAGCCACAACGACGACCACGTCGACGACGGTGCGCTCGTGCCCGAAGCGGCGTGTGAAGCGCAATTTGCAAAAGCCAGCGATCTTTACTCGCGTAGATGTCGCCGCTTGCGAGCGGATGATCGAAGGCAAATGTCTCTAATGGCCGGTGCAAGAACACCGGTAAGAAACGTGTACCGCGACTGCTGAACGCTGACGGGAAAAAACCGGCAAAAAAGGAGCAATGGCCAATTAATTGCGAAAAAGGAGCAGTGGCGTATTAAACGCGAAAAAGGAACAAAGGCGAATTAAACGCGAAACGGAGGCTTGGACGGTCAATAAAGCAACGTTTTCACGGTTCGTGACGTGAGCGGGATCCTCTCGTTTCGCAACAACGCGCACAACGCGTGTCATGCGTGACCGAGCGCGCATTCCTGCGTCGCCGACTGGAAAAGCTCTTCCTCCTCGCCAGGGAACCGCGATTCAGCGAACAAGGAAACTTAACCGATTTTCGACTACTGCTGCAGTTTCTCAGCGATCACGGTCGTTCCGTGGATCGTAGACGCGCGCACGTCGCGGTACTATAGCAGGATATAGACATGGGTGTATACCCTGGTATTACAGCTATACACGTGGGTGTATGATAATGTCCAGGATTACGGTTTCGAACAGTTTCTGGTCGGATTTGAGAATATTCTCGTTTGTATTTAAGGAGGTAGTCAAAATCCTTGTCAAAGTATTTCATAGACGTGGAAATTCTTTGTCAAGGATTGACGTTTTACGGATTTCACGTTCCACCAGAGCAGCTATACCAAGAAAAATTTGTTTGGAGAAATTACTATATATCGCACCGGAATGAGGATTTACCTGCGATGCGCAATTACGGTTAATGAATCTAGTAAGTTTTACTGTCATTCACGGTAAAAAGCAAAATTCCATTCATGGTAAAAACCGTTGCTGCAGCTGTTTTCTCATTCTGACATTATAGATGGTAATTTAACACGATTTTTTTTTTAATGTTGTACATGTACAAAGACGGTAAACGTAGCTTATGTAAATTGCAATATGTTCAAAAACTATGTGAAGTACTTTTGTAATTATAAAAATTACACGTGTAATTATATATTAGTTTAAAAAAGATATTAATCCGTGCGAAATTAAAATCACAATGTTATCTATATTTCTTGATTAGTGTAGTATTTCAGCTTATTTGTGTGATGTTACTGTCAAAATAATAATAACAATTAACGCGTTACGAAATTCTCTTTCCTCCGTATATTCTCTGACAATACTGCAAATGCAAACTGAAATTAGGGGAACAAATGATCCACGATCTACAGTGTCCCCAACAACGATCCAATTTGCAACGACTTGTCGTCAGCGTCGTATCCGCGATTCGCCTCGATACCCCCGACAGAAGGGAACATCGAGTGAACAAACGACAGCTATTTCCACTAGTCGATATTCGCGGGTTTGAGAAAAAGGACGAGATCGAGCTGACGCGGCGGTACGTGGCCCAGAAGGAACCACCACGGTAAAGGCAATATCGGTAGCGAGATAAGCGCTTCGTAGCGATTGCACCACGTGCGGCAGCACTGACGGATCAATAAATCGTAACAGAGGTCCGTGGCGGCGGATCTCTCCTCCATGGATGATGTCGCGGACACGTAGCTGCGAGATCGGTGTAACGAAAGTGTGGACTCACCCGGCCACCGGTATCATTTTGAGAGCGAGCGCCCTGCTGATGCAAAAACCGGCGCCACCCGTAGCGAACCAAAACTTCACCTTCTGCTGCAACAGAAAAGAGAACAAGCGAATAAGAAGATTGCGAGGCAGTAACGTGATTGGGGGACGCTGGGCGGCGGGCAATCGCGTGAGCGTCGGCCACGTAATTGCGTGACGCATCGATCGGGATAGATCAGAGGGCGGAATGATCGATCGAGCCGGCAGCATCGTCCGCTGGCGAAGGCGAGATAATTTCCCGATCGTCACTCGCCATTATCGATTCATTACCAGGCCCGAAAGAAACGGATTCATAGCTTCCCCGTCCGCTGCGTTCCCCCTGTACAGCCACCGATCAGACGCCAACAATACTGTCCGGAAGCAAAAATTATCTATCTTGCTTCTTTTCTTACGGTAACTTGACCGATTATTCAACACAATTACCGTGCGTTTTAAATCAATTAATCAACATGACCCAGTTTATGTATTAACGAAAAAGTTTGTTTTCAATTTTCAAAAAGTTTTAATCCGATCGGTCTTATCTCGTGTGAAAATAATTTCATACTTAACTCTTCGGTGGGAATGGCCAACGTGAGAACGAATCGTATTTAGCAATTCAGTATTTTATTAGCACTGCCCTGTGTATTTTACGACAAACTATTTATACATCAACTACGACAAATTATAGATACATCGTAAAAACATTTGCGTAAAAAGTGTTATTAAAAAGAGCAGTAAAATTAATGTACGGAAAGAAACGAGAATCTGTATAAACTAAGTTGAGTAGGTATTTTGATATTTCGTTTCTACGTAGAACGAGATTACCATATGGCCTGATAATATCCCCGCTATGCACGCGGCCGTACAAAAATTACCACATTAACCGATCTTTCTACTACTGCAGTCGTGCAAAAATGACTGAGTACTAATCATAACTGCCGTGTTTGTGTACAGAGTATGGATACTTTGAATAACATCGATCCCGCTTTTAACGAGACCGCATTTTCTATAAACGCCTCATTTCCGTAAGTACACGTTGGCTTTTTTTTTATGTTTCCAGTTTAATATACTTATGTAGATATTCTTATTGCTATGTGAACTTAATTTAATTCCAATGTATTTCTCGCATTTGCATTATCTAAAGTACACTTACGCACAGCCAGTGTGCGTCGTTTACATGTCGCATACCAAAGAAGTTTTATACGTTAAGTACTGCAGCGGTATGTGACAAGTGTATTGCGGGAACAAAGAAAAGGCGCAATCGAGGCCGGAAACGTTTGTCATCGATATCAAAGCAGGCGAAGAATGCGAAACACTTGTGTGTGTAAGTGTAAACATATAAACGGAAAAATTGATTTTATTCTTAGCATTATACGTAGTTTCCTTCTTCACAGAAGAACAATTTTCATTATCTTTACGCCCAGATGTCGGTGGAAACTAACCATTTAAATTTTCAATATTTGCCAATGAATGCATATTAACTAAAAAAAGCTGTATATTTTTAAGAAATATTTCCACGCGATTTTTGCTACATCTGTCCATACGATATTAATGATTTTCCCTTTCTTTGCATGAGGTTACAGAAACATCAAGACTTTTATTTTCAATATTCTGTATGTTCCAAATATATTTTTTTATGCACTCTAATATTTGGAACTTTATTCAGTACGTGACGATTAAACGTCTTGAAAGAATAAGGTATTAAAACAGAATATTTAACTTTGTGAAATAGAAAAAGGAGCCAGCAATATTATATAGATTTGCAAACTGCACAACCTAGTTGCCATGAAACTGCAGAGTGACAATGTCTACTGAAATAAAAGTACATGTGGTATATTACAAAATAAGTATACCGTCGAAAATATTGGTATTTCTTTGAATACGTACGTATATAAATACCTCGGAAGAATTGTATGGTCTCACTACTTTCAATGAATAAACAACTTATGTACAAAAAGGAATTGTAAAATTGCCGTAATTTGGAGAACCGATCGCCGAAGAGCTCGCGGTATGAAGGGCCAGCAAAGCGACAACGTTCTTTCTCCACAGTCGGTCATTACCGTCCGAAAGGAATATCCGTAGCGCGATACAAGCAACAAACGCGACGGGGTAACAGGGTCAATGCTGTTGAGACCGCGGGGAATCACATTTGAAATGTACATATCATGTTCCCGCAGTTGCCTCCGCGGCATTGTTCTCCCTTTGTCGTACAAATATATTCCACTTTGCAATAATAACAGCAACATGGCCGGGAGAGTGGTGAGTGCGCGCGCGCGTGCGGGACCCTTCGCCATTTCTCGTGACTCGGTACAGCTCGCGCGCACGACGTCCGCAGCACCGTTGCGCGGTTATGTTATTCAAATGCCTGCGTACGCCCCCCTCCCCCCCCCCCCCCCCCCGCCGCCTTCACCCCATTTAATTAAAAAGATTCCCCCCGAAAAACCGCCCGCCTCCAGGCCGGGTATGTTAATAAGAACAGCGCCCCCTCCTCACAGAACAGCGTGGCGCCCTTTTCCCCCCCCCCCTTTTCTCCCCCCCCCCCCCCCCCCCCCCCCCCCCCTCCCTCCCCCCCACCCCCCCCCCCCCCCCCACCCCCCGCCCCACTCCCCACACTCCCACCCTCTACTACGCCCTCCCACCCCCTCCCCCCACCCCACCCACCCGGCCAACCCCACACCGCCGCCCGCACCCCAGTCACTACACGCGACATGCCCCCACCCCCGGACCCCCCCCCGCCCCCACCAGCCCCC
>JABFPT010003725.1:0-13553 GCA_022817245.1 Nixonia krombeini
CACTATTTTTCACGCGGGCAATCGTGGAATTTCCCTCGCTCGCGAGATCTCGCGAATGAAAGCAAAAAACAGCCTGGGATGGTGCAATATTCCGCGAACGTTCGTCATACGCGAGAACGTCATTTCCACGAGCGGAAATATAGCTCTTCTTTATTTACCAATCGGTTAGGCGATTTCGGAATCGCCTCGCTTAAATTTCTCCGTCGTCGAGCGACACAAGGCAACGAGAGATTGCTTATCAGACATTGGTCGACTGTAAATATAAGCGGCGTAGATAGAAATTGCATACTCAAGTGGGAGGGAGCCAGGAAAGAGGAAGATTTCCTCGGTGTGTCGTAAAATCGTGACTGGTACTTCGAATCTTCACTCTCACTCGGAATGATTCTCATAAGAAGCATTTCAACTGTACACTCATGACGCCCGGTCGCGATGTACTCGTCGAAGTCTTCGCGTTTCTGTGTAATACAGCATTTCTCGTTGCACGGGGGATGAGAACGAATTGTAATGAGAATCGCGTGTAAAGTAAACGGGCGGCTGGAGCGTCGATGAAACCGTTCAACAGACGCGGATCGTTTCACGCTACAATTATTCCACGTGTCTTCGTCGAGTAATCAACGCAACCCTGACAATCTGCCGCGCGGTCGTTGTGAAAAGAAGAAGCCAGTCACGTTTCCCTGGCAGGTGTATTATATTTGTGAAATATGGGAAATCGAGGGTGGCTCTAATATTTTAATATCCTGCGGTGTCATGTCCATCCTACGGCGCTCGGTTAGACGACGGCGGCAACCAACGTCAGGTGGAGCGGCGTTTCGTCCCAGGGCGATAGGTATGCCGAGCGTTGTCTGCGCGTTATTACGCACGATTGCACCCTTCTATGTGAGAACTCTGTCCCGCTCCTTTCCGTCTTTTTTTGCCGAAAATCACGTAGCCTGGACACGTGTATAGAGATATTTCCCTGGAGCTGAGTCATGCCTTTCGACGAAAAGGCAGGCGTTAACGACTTCAATTGACGCTTGCTATGATCGACCCGCGTTTACCTTCCCAAACGAATTTCTGCTAAAAGGAAAAACCAACCTCGACTATGTTTTATATGTTTTCTTTTTGCCATTATTTACGCAAACAGAACGGAAAACAAATTGCACTGAAATGTTAAGCAAAAATATTTGCAGCACATTTATCTGGAGAAAATGAGGAATTTATTTATTGCATAAAATCCGATATTGGTAGAGAAAAGAGTGTCTTTTTCATGCGGTATAATTGCGTCATGTATATAATACAAAGATAAAAATCGATTGTCGTACGAACGTCGACTTTGATTCTAAAAATAAGCGGTAAACGCGGTAGAGCCGAGTAGAATAGAGAAATAATAGAGAGTAATGGCGAGAAAGCGTGAAATTGTGAAATCGTCGAGGCCGGGATCGATCGGACGTGAAGTTTTCGCGAGCGGAAGCAGTTGAGCGACGTCACGATGTGTAATCGGATGCGACCCTCTGGCGACTGACACTGTAGCAACAAACGCGAACGCGCGGGGACTAAAAGGGCTGACGAACCCCCGTGCATTCCTCCAACAAACCTGTTATTTTAGGAATGGCGTGCTAATGGAGCCGACACGGCGATTAAGGCGCTCTAAGGCCGCACGAGCTGGCAATCTTTCACCCGGATTTGCGATGCGCGTCTGTCCGATGTGTATTCGCCGTTGTTCGTTGAAAGATATTGCCCTGTTTATTCGGAGTGTACTTACAAGCCTGCCGTCAGCCAGGCGGCATCGTAGTCGCAACTTACCTGAAACAAGAATACATTTCGTTAGGGTAATGAAGTTTTTAATTAAGCGTATAATTCCGCGCTGCAGTTGCGTTATAATTGCATCTCGTAGAGTGCATCAGCGCAAGCGGAAAGCAAGATTCCGTTCTTCGAACGGAAGCTCGCCATCGATCAAGTTTCGCCGCGGCGGCGGCCACTGCGGCACAACGTTATATTTATTATTAGTGGGTAAAATAAGAAGTGGAATCTGCGACGAAGCCAAGTTGGGTAAGTGGGATTTGCTTGTCAGAATTGGCTTTTTACGCGCTTTCTCGGTCATGGGAATTTAAATGCCCCGGAGAAAAGTAACTCCGAGTTACGAGGATCGGGCGAATAATGGCATTACTGAAATAATTTACGACGGAATGACGGGATTAACGCGGCAGACGCTCGTGGCGCGTTTAAGGCTTATTTTAAACGCGCGCGATCTTTGGTGACAATTCTTTTCGAGTGCATTAAGATTTTAGCGGGCTGTCCGAGGGCCGCGCAAAGCCTCTTTTTCGTCTTCGCTCGCTCGCTCCTGACAAATTAATGCTTCCACGGAGAAACGCCATATCTCTTGCGCCACGCTGACGCCCCGATTTATTTGCCTGGATAAAGCGTACACGATACGAATCTTTTGTTCGCCGCGTATTTAAACAGACGCTGTTTTGTCTACGTGAATCGCGACCAAATGGGATCGCGCTTCGCCCTATGGAAGAACTGGACCACGTCCCCGCGTTCGGAATGACTTATTTGACAACTGGTGTGCCTACCGAGCGAGGGTATAAATAACGAGAGATGCGATATGTTAAAAAGAATGAACGACCGTTGGTGCGCCGCATCGATATCATCGAATATGGCGAAAGGATCGGGTTACGCGCGAGTCGTACGTCGATCAAGCATTGAAACGAGGATTGAGATACAATTAATTTAACGGCGGTAGAAATGGCCGAGCGAAAAGCAGAGGAAGCGCGCTGTTTGCCAACAAACTGCAAACAGCCTCACGGACCGAAAGTCCCGCCGTACAAAAAATACATCGGTCGTTTTCAATCTCCATTTCACGTTCCTTTTCACGCGCGCGTCGTACCTTCGTCTTCGTCGAAAAATGTCCACGTCCCCTCGCTCTATTTGCTCAGCACTCAAAATTTGACTTCTGGCCAAAAATATACCTGCTCCTTTCACACCGCCTGCGTATGTACACAGCTGACATAAAATCCTTTCAAAACAATCGCGTTATGTCGATTCGAATACGCTTCCATCTTGTCCTCTGTTCAACATCGTACACCGTCACAAGCCAGAGGGCGATGTTGCGGTTGGATTTGTTCTCGATTTAGGGACGCGTGATTTCCAGAGTGGACGATCCACTAATCTTATTGCATTTTTATTCAAACGGTAAATTTTAATGGCCCTTCTTTATATACAGAATAAATTTGTACTCATATAAGGAGCATTAGATTTGAGAGATACGGTAAATATTAATTAATACAAAATATACATTCTATTATATATACTATAGTATAATAAATTTATTAACTGTATCTGTGTCGTATGAACCCACTACCGAAATTACAATTACAACATACACGTCATACTTTAATAGACAAATCACTATTATTGTTAAAGGAGGATAAATGCAAATTTATCGTTATGCGCACATCAGCTACGAACGAAATGATACAGAAGAAAAAGTAAGTGCTTCTTTTTGACAAAAGAAGTCATCAAAAGATTTAAAGTCATGCTCGAAAAACGTGTACTAATTTTCCTCCCGAAATTAAATCGAATGATTTTAAACAGAGGTTGTTGAAATGAATGTGACCTTGTATGTGTCCCGCACGTCCGCGGCAAGGAACAAAATAGAGCGCGATGGGAGCGAGGATCAAAGCGCCGCAGTGTCCATTACGAGAGCGATTTTGCAGTTGGCGGGGCCATCAGCTTTACACGAAAAAATGACGTTTCATCTTTTTTTGTTCGCGGCAGACGGAATAAAGATAAGCGGCGGATCGGCGACCTATGCTCAGCCGCGATTCAAATGGCCGCGAGCCAATGAAAGTCAATGGTTTTGGGCTCTGGCAGGCTCGCCTCGTACGATCTATCATTTTTACGGCGGGTCATGAATCGTCCTTCCTTTAACGATAGCCCAGATTAAACATCTCCACGGACGGTCCTGCTCAAACAATTCGACGTTATATGGCCCGGTACTCGTGGCTACGGCGATGTTTACCTCGCCGCTCGCAAGGCTGTCATAAAATGACAATGGTCGCGCCATGAAACACGAGCAGATGTACACGCGCGGATAAATTGGTTACATTTCCTGCCCCTCGCCTGGCAAAGGGCTTTGTTGCGGCTTGCTCTTGTGAGCTGCATTATGCCGCCAGACTATTATATTAGCGTACGCGTTTACTTCAAAAATCGTGAGTGATATAGCGCGGGCTCTGCTGCAGACGAAAGTCGTTTTTTCAGCGAAAAGGGTACGAATCGCGCTTCGATATCTACTTCGAGCAAATTGAAAATGGAAGCATATTTTATTTAACTACATTAACTTACTACTTCTCCGTTTGTTCCTCGTTGCCCGAATCGCGTATTACTCAATAAACCATGCATTCCTTTTAACGTGCTTAGTGAAAAAATGTACAGTAGTGAATCAATATTTCACATTGCTAAAGATGAGATTCTTCGCGTTCTCTTTTCGCATTGATTTTTTTTTACGTCGGACCAGAGCCAGCTATACTGGGGCGCACAAGCCACTCTGGGATTCACTTCCCGTTTCACTCCCGTCACGGCGACTACCTCTTTACCGCTCCCAAAAAAGAAGAGGGCGTCGAGGCATTCGAGCAACAATCGTGTATCGTCAGCCCGCATCAGGGTCCTCCTGACGTGCGCGAGCAAAATCACGCGCTCATACGTCTTCCGTGCCGGCACTTCGCGAACGAGATTGACACTTTAAATCGCCGCTAATCTCGATCGACGCTCGAGTTAAGAGCGGCGAGCTCTTTGCTGGACTCTGCTTCCCGCTCGCCCGCATCGATAACTCTCCTCCATCGACTCTGCAATAGCTCGGCGGTGCTTTATTAAGTGGCGCATTCTTTTATTTCGACCCGTTTCAGAAAATTCGTCTCAATGAATCTTCATTGTCGAACCAGACGGAAAAAATACTGACGGTTGTTTCGTCAGAAATGAACTACTGTCTTTTTTGACACTCGTATAATGGAAAATTGACATTTTTTATCTGTAACATAAGAAATGATCCGCAATGATCTTGCGGCAACAAAGGTTTCTCCCTTTTCTCTGGCGAACGGCCGTTCTTCCTCCTTTTACCATTTCGCGTGTATTTTATTTCACCGCCACTCTCGCTCGCGGGGGTTTATTTCAGTACGGCTGCATCCCGCGAGCGCACAGTGCGTTCATTCATGAGCTCGGACCGTACAGAAGCAGCAGCGCGACGGACGAAAAAGCATCATAGCCAAAAGCGGAAAGGAAGCGGGATCCGCGTGGCGGGGGCAAGTACGGCAGTCAAGATTCCGAGGGCAGCGGCGGTAGATACGGGAGAGCAGCAAGGACAGATGTGAGCAGCCACGACTGTCATTCACGCGTCAAACAGTCGGCCCTGGCGGGGAAAAAATCTAATGCGGTTAAAAATAACGCACTTTTCCAAGGATGCTCGATGTCGAGACTCTAATGGGCTGTATCATCGTTCTACGCGTTGGTACGATGAACCGGCACCGAGAAGCGACGATTGACAAAACTCCGCAAGAGGGGCATAAAAATGCCACTTTTTTCCATTCTTTCTTTCGCGGGGAAAAAACCGAGGCACGAGACCACGTGGGAAAAGAGCGCGAGCACTCACGTGTGGACGACAGTTGATAAAGTATTAACAGAAGTCAATTATCGTGTATCGATCACAGCGATAGAAATGCGAAGTTAATGAATTGGGGATTATGGTAATTGTACATTTTTGTTCGGCCGTGCCGGACACGTGCGAGACACTGCCAAGCGCTCTCGTGTGTTTATTGCTCGTTCTCCTTAATTGACACGTGACCACGGAATATATCGATGTTCGTCATACGATCTAGGTTCGTTAATGACTCTGGAACTGCTTGTGGCAAACGACGCGGAAACACGCGAGGATAACCCAATTTGCGCACTGAGAAAAGTCCATGTGAATTGTTGCATGGCCGTAGGATTGTTCGGCGCTGTAATTTCTCAAAGTGCCGAGACAAATATAGCAATAACTAATGCGAATCACCACAGTTTGCAGCGAGAAATAACAATGCGTGTTAAACTAAGAAGTTAATTTTTGTTTGTTTGTTTTTTTTTCTGCCACCTTTTTGTATCGCAATTCAATTTTTGTAACGAACAAAGGATTGTCGTGGTAATTTTATTTAGCAAAATGCAATGAAGCATTGTTTGCAGATAGAAAGGGGAGAAATTTATATTCATACAGCGATAGTCCGGATGGTGGTTTTTATATTAAAAGCGTATTATTGATATGGGGAGAAAGAAATTGGAGTATAAAATGACTTATGAGGACATTTCAACGGAGGGTCACCCCCTTTGTAATGTACGCCTTTTTCTTATTGAATTCGAAAACACTAGCGTCTCAGCGATTTCGTCGAAGGAAGACCGAAGTCCTGAGAGTTCGCGAAAGGCTTTCTCGTAAAAAAAAGTGGACGAAAAATCATTACATGGACCAATTTCTCCCGTAGCGCGAGTCCCTCTATTGAAACACGTGACGTCTCATATTAAAATGTTGCCTGCGCTCTTTGTACATTCACCCCATTCATCTGTCGGGCGAGGTACAAAAGGGCAGAGCAATACAGACGGGACCTAATCGATCAGAAAAATGAGAATGCATTAAAACATAATACGTAATTTGCCGTTATTTAATCTCTATTATGCAGATGGTTAATCAACGCCCTATTATTTTACATAACGAAATAAATTGCCGCACTTGCAAGTTTTTTCTTATTACTGCTCGTCAATTTAAATTAATTGTGAACACTACGGAAAAATGTATAACCGAGTTACTTTGAAAAGAAACACTCACAAGTGTTAATGTTTGCCATTTCAAAATGAAGCGCACTATTTTTTGAATCTTCAAAGAAATTACAAATACACATATAGATAAAACAATTATATAGTTATTTACTGACTGGATGTGTATTTGTAAGATAGCGTTATGTGTTAAATATGGGATATTGTGTGGATCAAATGTTTCACGTAAAAAATGAAATTCAATTTGCACTGCTTTCACGACACTTGTCAAAACACTGCCGTTCGCAACGTTGAACGAACTCGCAGCCGAGGTACAATCACGACAGCCATGAACTTGCCATTTAAGCGCCAAAGCACGAGCGGCACATGTGTCGATGGAAATAAAAAAAGTCCTAGGGTTATTCTAATAGAGGTCCTGGACAATGGATGCCGCCCTCGCCCGCACGCGGGTGCCGCTCAAGAGCGGGCGGGGAGAAAGAGAGAAAAATGAAAAAGCGGGGTGGCTGTCCGGACGCGGGAACTGGTGCGACAGATGTAGGCACCACGTGCCGCAATTCGTACCAGGAGAGGCGAGAAGGCGCGAGAGACAGTGAGAGACAGAGACAGAGAGAGAGAGAGAGCGAGAGAGATACAGGGATGGAGAGAGACACAAAAGTACAATGCCGACCGGAGAGCGCAGAAAATGCGAGAAATGGTCTAATTGAATAGTCGGAGTGGGTTAAAGGCTCCCGCGCGCGACCGGCTAAGCGAAAGAGTCGTCGCGCGTTTTTTTTCTTTAATTGCGTCCATCCGCCGATGGAAAACAGAATTCTGCCTGTTCTTTCACGCGTCAGTTCGGGTGGACGTTTGAACACGCGCAAAGTACCTGATTCGTTCGGCGGATTAGGGAGGGAGGCATGAGGATTTCGATCTCCATTGGAAAACCATTTATATGATGAACGAGACTAAGATGCACTTAAGGGGACTTTTCCACGTGGGTGGCTCGGGATGGCGTATTTTATTCAGTGGTTTCAAGGCAACAAGTTACTTTCAGTGATTAGTGGACGATTCTCGCATCATCATTATTATTATTACCGTTTCAATCGCAGGAAACGGTAGTGTTAAATCATATTCTTCCAAACAATTACAGCCTTTATAACGATCAGTTAACTTAAAACTCATTAATACTTCGCTTTGTGTGCAAACTAATTAACTGCGACAATCCTATCAAAATTGCGATGCGTCACTTCGCAAACTACCATTGCGCCAATTTTACCGTTGACAACGTCATTATTAACACTGCGTCGTTTTCATTGACGTAAACTCGGAAAAATGTGTTAATTGTTTGAATCGCAGATTTTATCCTTAACCCTGTTAATTGTCGGGGCCATTATACGAGCCACATCGGTAAATAAATCGCACTGCTGGCAAATTGTTTTCGCTCGTTATAATTTAGCCGGGTGCAACGGGCGAGCTGATGAGTGACAGAGGTGTTGAACGGGCGGGGTGAAACGTGGTGGAAACAATTTCTTGAAAAGTGACGGTTCCCTTTACCCGGCACAATTCGGCTGACTGGCGCTCTTGTCAGACGGGTCCGTCTTAACGAAGATTAAACAGTTGCGGCATTATGACCATTAACACTTATTTGCTCTAATTTATCTTCATTTTCGCCCTCCGCCCACCCCCGCGCCCCCGCGACCGCCTCGAGCGTTATCGCCTGGGATAAATATTCTACAATAATGCGCTTTCCTTTCTTCCACCTGAACGAGCGAAACGAATGAAGACGGGAAAGGCGAGCTGAACATCGACATATGCGGCCGCCCACGTTTCCATCGCGACTCGCGCACTAACGCTGTTCTCTATTTTTACGGCGATACATATCAGCGTTAATCCCGGTCTCATCTAACCTGCCACCACCTTGTTCCTCGCTTCTTTTTCCCCCTCGCCGGCGCTCGCGTAACAGGCTCCATTAGTGCGTGCCACTGCGGATCGCGGTAGCTGCTAAATCGTTGGCAAATTGCCTCGTAAAAATGTATCGCCGGCCGAAGAGACCGTCGAAAAGCGTGTAGTCGGACGCGCGAGTAAGTGCTGTTTTCAGTCTTTATCGGTCTTTCAGCCCCGACGGTAAAACAAAATTGAGGAGCGGCGGATATGTGCTCCTTTTTAAAGTTATTGCGCAAATAAACGAGCTTCGTCGGGGCCGGGTACTGCCGCGTCTGGGGAATACTTTATTAAGCCTGACGAGGCAATGGAGGGAGGGGCGGTGGGGAAAGTGCGTCGAGCGTTTCGCGAGAGAAATAAATTCGCGATCCGTAGTCGGGTCTCGTGCGATGATCGGCGAGTCAAAGGAACGATTATAACGGAAACTTAATTTCTCCTTTAGAGGAACGCGAGCGAGGGTTCGCCCGCGGAATTCGCGAGGGGCCTCGCAAATCAATCTTCCGTAATCGGATGAAATCTTCTTGATAAACGGACGAGAGCGGGATCGTGAAAATCAAAATCCCAAATTCAAATATCGCACTTGAAATAATTGCGAGGGCGCCTGCTGCCCCAGGGGTGCGTGGTAAACGCGCGGTCCGCCAAGAGGAGGGTGGATTCTGAATCGAGGCTTTGCTGACTTTGCTGCCCGCCATTGTAATTAGCTCGACGGGAAACAAAAGCGCGGGAAAAAGACGGCACGGCCCTCCTCGACGATCCGTCTTGCCGACTTCACCTTTCGCAGGAGCCGCCGCGCTTTTTATTCCGGGGATCTTGCTCCGAAGACGCTCTTTAACCGAGCAATAAGCTCTAATTGAAAGGAAAAATAATTACGGTGCCGCACGACGTGACTCGACGTAGCGATGGATCGGTCCTTGGAAGACGGCGGGATTATTCCGCGCCACCGAGCGTGAAACAAATTCGTCGGACAGCAGCGTGGAAAAGATCAGCGCAAGAAAATCGGCCGGTCGATAAATCATATCGAAATATCGAAAAGTTCGTCTATTATGTAAATAGCGCATTTGTCGATGAGACCAGTGACAGGCAGCGAGCGTCCGGCAACAGGAACAAAAGGTAATAAGAACCGGGGAATGATTCAGAGGCCCTCGCCGGATCCCTGATTTATCGCGGCGAATATTATCCTGCCGTTTGTGTGTCTCAGGCACCTGATTACGATCTATGGCTCGAAAGCCGGTCGGCCTTACTTTTCAGGTACAGTTGTTAAATCAAATCGGTCGCGCTGTGGCAGCGTCGGGACGATAAATACGATGCGGCCAGGTTTATTATGGAACGCGTCGGACGGCGTGACAAAGAGGAGCGGTGTTGTAGCGGGAGTAGGAGGTCGTGGGGGGCGCGGGGACGGGGCAGGGGAGGGAGAAAGAGCACGTCGCCGCTACGCCGACATCTCGATCGGCCGAGGTATCTTAACCGTTTATGGCACGCACGCAAAAAGAAAGTACCCGTGCGGCCGCGAAAGCTGTCGCGCGTCTCTCCGAGTGACATTAAACGGCGAAAGAAACGAAACAAAAATGCCACGGTCGACGGCCGAAAAAAGAATGACGCGCGAACTCTGGCACAGCGGGGGTGTTTCGCGAAACTACCAGGCAAGTTAAATCTGCTGCGCGGCGTAATTAGCGAGCGCGGCGCCACTATGGTCCGCGCGCAACGCCGCCGAATCGCGCACGCGTTCTCGTGGCTAATTGTTTTTTAACGACGTAATCGCGAGTCCGCAAAAAAAATCCTGCGGCAACAATGAGAGCGCCTCGTTTGGCGATCGGCCATTCCACGCGCGATTCATAAAAAGCGGTGGGAATCCGGTGGGTCAGTATCCAGCCACGGGACAGCGGACACGGCAATGCGACGAACGTGAAAGCGCCCGGCTGTCTTTTTGTGGACGTATCACGAGCCGAGTGACTGGCGTTGGTCTCCCAGGGCTTAATTTCTAATCAGTAACAGAGGCCGAGACATGCCACGTCGCAATCTCCCTTTCCACTATGCAACCGCGATTTCGTCTCAGGGATCATCGCAGTCCTCCTCCACCCACCTGTTCTTCATCCCACTCCAAAATCATATTCCCCTTTTTTTCAGATATTTTTGTCAACTTCATTCGACTTCTTAAGTGAACTATCATATCGACGTTCTATCGTGAACAGTGGACAATTTATAACCGGACATTGATCGATCATCTACGGGGTATTTCGCATTAATCCCGCGTCGCTGAAGAAATGCGCGATTATTCCGCGGTTATGCCACACCTGCAAGTGTCCGGCAAGTGTGTGTTAACTATGTCGTCGATATCTGGTGTCACGTCTTTTATTGCCGTCATTTTTCACACGGTATGTTTCGCGAGCACTCGACACTTGCTTCAGGTAGCCATAAACCTCGGCTCATTTCTCCACAACTCGAACGGTGTTCCTTGCGCCACGCCGATAAATTGGTTAATCGGGGTTAGTCCGTCGGAATCGATCAGCACGGGGAAAGGCAGCGGCTTATCGATGTTTACATTATCGGGAACAAATGCTGGAGAAAAGGCCGGGCATTAAACGGAGCGGTAATGCGGGAGCGGGCGCCCACGTGGAGAGCCGGGAATATAACGCGAAAGAGTTGCGTCACTACTCCACACTTCGAGAGCTAATGACGAAGCGATGAAGGTGGAGGAGGGAATGAGCCACCACAGGTAATGCGGTATTGATTTTCTGGCGGCTATTATTAAAAAGCCATTTGCACAAGTCCATCGTCGGGTAACCCGATCGTTCTTACATTTGCGGAATGGGTGCAAAAGCGAACGCACCCGCGGACGCGAAAATAAGGAGAGAACGACGCGACAATGGAAGCCGTTTTAAATTCGCTGCTCTCTGGCTCTAAATAATGCACGGTTTATCTGCTCCAAACCCGACGTCTTTAATTCACCATTACACTTCACCGTGATAATCCATTATCCGTTTTGGCGTTCCCCCTTGGGCGGATGCAAATGCGCCGGATTAAATACAAATCAAACAGCATAATTAAATAATTATTAGTCGACTTTAATTCGTTAATCGGTTCTGGCTTATTCAAAGTTGCTTGCGCGAAAAACCGGGAAACTCGTTCCACCGGAATAACAGGAGAGAAAGCCACCGGCTCGAGACGGCCCCGTCACCTACGTGATACATAGTATTATTTGTTTCGTTGCGCCGGTGCAATCGCGATTTCTGAGATTTGAAGAAACGACGAAGCAATATCGGCACGAGGGGTTGAGGTGACGACCGAGTCGACTGGCGGTGGAGGATGATGCGGAGGTGGAGAAAAGGGCGGGGGAGGCGCGGGCCTGGAGGAGCCATCTCGCAGGAAATCCGCTGGGTCGACTGAATTTCCGTTTTATCGTCAAACTGACAAAGTCTAATCGAGTTTCGACGCTCTGGAAGTCGCTACTTTGGTCAATAAATTACCGAGAAAGTATCCCATCTACGGAGTCGATAAGCGAGCCGTGGAAATCGACGGAGGTCGAAATCCTTCGCGCCCCGATCGTTTACCGGAAGAAGATGGGTAGCAACGAAAAGCTGCTTCTTCTTCATCCCGCCTCGGTTCCCGGCCCTCTTTCTCGCTCGCAGTTTTTCTACCGGCTGGGTCGACAAGTGTAAAGATAAAAATGCGCAATGGACAGTGAAAAGAAGCTCCAGCCAACGGGTTTCTTCCTTCCGATAACCGACCTGGATTACCGAAAACTCGCGTATCAATCATGCGTTGAGAGAAATTTCGTGTCTAATAGTAACGATTATTTTTCATAACGGTGAACGTACCATATAATACCAGACGCGGACGCGCGTTTGAAACGCGACATTCCTCGGACGCCGCGGTTCGTGAATGATGTTCCGGTTTCTAAGTTCAAGAGGTTTCAAACGTTTCCAGTCTCGGTGGTTTCCACAAGTTTATTGCTTCCACGTCCTCATTTGATTTATTTCATTTCTTGCTTCATCAATTTCCTATACTTTACGAAGCATTATCTGTGGCATTGTAATATCGCAATAACGTTTCGTTATTACACTAACAATATCGTTGTACAAAGTAATTTTACAAATATCGTCAAATTACCTCATAACCGTAAATCCTTCTAAAAATGACCACAATTTCGCACAACCGTTGACTCTGAATCGACCTCCTTTTCCTAACTTTATCAATCAATTTTTTCCTGGGTCTATGAGGCGCCATGATCGGTGCCAAGGAAAAACAAAAAGGACGATTTCCCGTCGCCGCATTACAAATTTATCACCGCACTCGAGCGGACTCCGGAAGCTGCAGTCTTATCCACCCGCCGCGGCGATATCTCGATAAAATATCGCAGCCGGATCGATTATCACACCCGATTTCTTCGCACCATGAAGATACATCGCAGCCCTATTTGCCGCGAGCGAGTGTCGTTTCTTGGACCTTTTAAGGGGGTATTGGTGATATGGTGTCCATGGATGCTCCAGCCCAAGTGATCCTTGTCGATTTTAAATCCGTTCATTTTCCTCGCTCTACCTCTCCCGTCAGGAATTTTCTCGATCTTAAGCGGCTCAGACAATTCGCCGTTGTTTCCCTCTCATAGTTTTTTACAATTACTTACCCATAGCTTTGTATAATTTTATTGACTAAGCAAGATTCGCCGTTATAGGAAAAGATATAAATAAAGTCGAGTCTCTTCGGAGGGTAAGATCATGATGCAGGAAGAGAGGAAGGAGTATCGCTCGGTCAGTACAATATCTATTTCTGGCTCCCCCTCCCCCCCCCCCTCCCCCTACGCCTTTTCCTTCGTCTCCTTTTCCCCCCCCGGCTCCCGGTCTCGGGCCTCTTTGCCCCACATC
>JABFPT010003726.1:0-13549 GCA_022817245.1 Nixonia krombeini
GGGCGCCGGGGCGGGGGGGGGTGTGGTGAGGGGCGAAGCGGAGGGGGAAGGGGGTCGTAAGGTTGGGGTAGTAGTTTCGGGGGGTTATTCGAGCTTAAGATCGAGGTATCACGTTCTAAGTGTCAAAAAAAAAAAAAAAAGGGACAGGTGGTCGTGTCAACGTTTCGCTAGAGCGTCGGACATCCTCGATAGCGATGAGAAACCAGCGTTTTGGCAAGTGACCGGATTTGCCACGTTCCGCCGAAAAGGTCGTCAAACGTCGTTTCGCGGGCTCGCGTTTCGAGAATCGTCGTCGACCGGTAGCGAACCCGATTGACGGCGAACGTTGGAAGTGAAGGAGGATCGAGAGGAAAACACCAGCGATTTTGTTTCTAGATGGATAATTCAGCCTACGTGCCAAACCAACTCCCGCCGCCTCTGGTCGTGTTTTCGCAGGCCGGGGGGTTTTCAGAGGCCCTGAGAATGCAAAGACCCTTCAATCCACAAGTTAGTGACCATTTCCCCGGCTAAAGCTTGTCGCCCCGCCACCCTCCCGCTACCCCAACACCCGCATTATCATGCGAATGTATTCGATTCGCGAGTCGGATAGATCCGCACGACTCGCCGCTCCCTGGCTTTTGCTTACCGTTTTCCTTCCAACGCACGCAGTTTGCATGCCTTTGTGCCATCGATACCGCGGCCGACAAATAGCGGCTGTGCACTCGCGAATCGGTCGCTTTCAATTTGTCACTTTTCATGCCGTTCCACCGGGGCGGAAATATAAAATTGCGAAAATGCCCGGACCAGCGTCGAATTCAAGAGCGGCCTCTCACCGTCCAGCTGGTTTTGCCCATCAAGCTAATTTCCATGTGGCTTTTAATCGCTTTTCCACCATTTCATGCATGCAAACAGTAATTAATACACGTACGTGACGTATGAACTTCGTTATATTGTGTACGGGCAGTATGTAAAGCGCATAAATGTATCGTACTCGTGTTAAAACATTGATGTGTTATACGCACGCTGTTAATATTAAAAGCACCGTCATTTGCTATGTAGTTAAAATGCCACGGATATTTCCAACTACGGCGGGTTGATAATTCCGATTAATCAAACGACAATGCGTTAATCGCCGGCAATGGCGTAATACCAATATTCGTTTCATCCCGACGCAAACCGTCGACGTATCAAACTGCGTACAAACCGCGTTTCTTCACCGACTGGCCGTTGCTTTCGCGAGTGAAACCCGACGGAAAAACGCCGCCGCGGTTTTTTTATTTTTGTTTCGTCGCTTTTCATTAACCTGAGGCTATTCGTTAATTTAACGTGAATTGATTAACGTAGAAAAAACACCGAGGCTGATCGCCCGGTCGGGAAAGCCGGCGATACGAGAAATTCTTTTTTCCTCGCGCGGTCGACGTGAATATTTGATCGGTCGGTTGGGAAATCATTACGCGAGTTGGTCAACCGTTTGATGACCGGACGTTCAAAAACTACGAGCCTGGCTAGATACAGCGCTTTGTAATTAAAACAATAATGAATAGCTGATAAATCACTGATTGCTCGCTGATACAGATACGCGCAATGTCAAACTCATTTCCCCGCATAAAAGTGTAATAAGCCGGAACTGCGCGACCGGATAACGCACCGCTTACGTTTTTACGGTTAACGGGAATTCGGAAAGAGGGTTTTTTTTGCAGGATTACGGATTTACGGGGTTACGGAATAATTTGTTTCGCTCGATTTTGCGGACATTCAGACGATGTTGTTTTTCGGAAAAATGGATTTTTCCTTCGAGAAAAACGTGACTTGCCGTGGTTCAGTTCCGAATGAAAATACAACGTTCCCATGATCCTTTCACGCGGTACTGAACAATCAGTTCGTAGTTAAGGCATAATTGAAACGTCGCTTAAACAGAGGAATAAGAATTTTTCGGTAATATGAAAATCGTTCTATGGTACGAAAATAAATTGCAAAGAAAATATATCCCGCCGACTGTTGATTGCGGTATTTTGCTGTGAATCGGGTAATTTTTGTAGGAGAACAGTAACTGTGTAAAGAAACTCCAACATAATTTTAGTACATAGGACATTGCGATTACACGCCACATTTACGTATCTTAGACACTCCCGAATAATTGTGCATGTCTTTAGATAATCCGGGTAATAATACGCGTCGCATGCCATTTCGCGTATACAGCCCCGTAATAAAATGCAGCAATTCGCAATGTCCGTGACAATAACTGTACCGTTTAGTGTACCGTTTGTCACCGACGAGAACCTCACTTTTTACGTCCGATCGCGACGTGCATGCGAAGGTGAAGGACGCCAAGGGAACTTTGATTATTTTGTCAAGAATGTCCTTTAATATCAGTAGTTCGCGAAGCAATTGATAGCATTATCGCCCCGGCACTTAACCACTGCATCTTCCTGGTATGTCCGCTTATAAGTATATAAGAATTCTTATTATCACACAAGCCTGTCTCTTGTCTCTGCATATGCACGGTGCATCGTGAGAAATACCTTTCCTACGTATCGGACTATAAAACTGGAACTATAAATGAACATGAGTCAACGATTTTCATCCATTTTCAACTCTTCCTTCAACCTATCTAACACGCTTGATTTACCCAACAACCGATGTTATCCGCTACTCTTTTACACTTCACCGGTATAAAGATTTCATCTGGTTGATATGCAATATCAACGAAGGAAATAAGTTTCAGGGATTTGTCATATCCAGAGTTTATTTCTAACGAGGTTTAAAGACGATTTGCTTTCCTCGCAGTGAGATCGACAATTTGTCATTCGTTCTTTGCAAACACACATTTGCAACTAATAACTCTTTTTTTGTGCAATGTTGAAATCCTTATCCGAGTGAAGGTCGCGACAGTTGACCCTTTAGCTAGAATTTAGAATTTTTTCCATGGAGGAATGATCTCTGGGTGGACAAGTCTGTCGCGGTGTACGCATAAACGATGTTAGTGAATTTCCAGTAAAGAAGTGTCATTTTGAGCAAAGCCACTATAGTGGCTTGTCGTCCCGATCCAAACTCAAGCCACTATAGTGGCGTACGTAAGCTAAAGGGTTAAACGGCAGTGCATGCGTCTGGACAATAGCTTTTGTAACACGGGAAGCGACAAGCCTTCTAACCGTTCGCCGAACTTTTCAAAGATTGCAGATACGAAGGATCTTCAGGTGCCGTTTAGCACAGCGGCGTCGCTGGGATACGGTCTGCATCATATGTTACACCTGCAGCACCAGTTCCTGCACCCGTTGGACCATCGGCTGCCGTTCAGCGCGTTCCGACCTTTGGGCCCTTCCGCCTTTGCGCCGCCGGGCAAGTGCCTGAAGGTCGAGACCGGAAGTGCCACGGTGTCATCCGGCCTGACGAGTATCGGTTCGTTGTCGAGCATGTCGAACATGTTCTCGCCGTCGTTGCAGAGCGCGGTGCCCGGCGGGCCGGAAATCGCGCCTCAGAGTCCTGCCGGGTCGGCGAGCCGGTCACCCCCGGGAACCGGCACCGGTGCCGGTGTCGCGAACCGCGGGCCCACGCCGGAAGAGGAGGACCGCGACACCAACGCCACCCCCGGCTCGGAGAACACCGAACGCTCGACGCCGGAAGAAGGACGTCCCTACAGACGTAAGTTTCTTTAACCTACACTCCACGAGTGTTATACTCCACATTACCATTACAATTTACCATATTTGTAACCCGTTAATTGTCACGGTTGCACGGAGAAAAATTCCATTGCGGAAATTGTTACGTGTAATGGCGGTCTCGGCGTGTGACCACAAAGGTACTTTGAAAGGAACATTTGAAACGCATATTGGTACATTTGTACGAACTATTTGTACGAATATGTAAGAAGTCTCCAAACCACGGTTGACCATTTGCCGTTGGACATTTTTACTCTAACAACTACCCAGATATTTCCTCGTCACTTCTATACATGCACCGACTCCGGTAAACGCGTTACGGTAAGATCACCGCTAGCGAGGTAAGTGAGCAGTGATCGTACAGGAACAAGTTAACCGAAGAGTCGCCGCATTTTGCCATACTTGACGACAAAAGTAAACGCGTTCATTAACGGTAATCGTGTCTTCGTAGGGATATTCCAAGACCGCCATTACAGTTAATAATTTCTGCAATCAAATTGTTCCCGGTGTACTTTTGCCGCGACGAAGACTTCGCGGATGGGTATAAATGAGTATGTGTATACACGGTGAATGTCCCGCGCTGAACATTAGCTGGAAATGAAGATACGCGATCGCCCCGTCCCTCCCCTCGCGGAAATGGTTAATTTAACGATAAATCAAGTTTTACCGCTAATAAACCAGCGTCTGTATTACCGCTAATAAAATCGCGCGCGCCTTTTTCCACACGCCGTTGCAACCGCTGTTTATCAACCGGGCTTAGCCGAGAGTTCGCCGGCATTAAAGTCAAGCGGTTGAGGAGGGAAAAATTCGAGTGCCTCTCCGCGTTCTATCCCGCCTACTAATTTATGGTTGGCCGCATCCGATTGGTCCGAGATGGCGAGAAAACGAGGCGAGGCGAATGTTCCCGTCGGCCGAGCGTCGAGACGCCGGAAATCGGCGACTGCGGTGTGCGAAAAGGAAAGCGCGCGGTGCCGAACCGGCGATTACGCGGAACAAGTCGCGATTTTCGTGCGTAAATGTAATTTACGTAATCTTGAACGAAAGCCAGAGGCATAAGCGTAGGATCTTTGCTAAATGGTAAAATGACGGAGTCCTGGTCGGATATCTCGCGGGGACGGACAAATCTCCACGGGGCACGCGAGCCGGGAATTCAGCTCGCGGAGGAACGCGGTGAAAGGGAACCGAGGCTCTTGCATACGCGCTTTATCCACTTCACTCGCCATTTTACCCGTCATTGATTATTTGTTAACAGCTGCGTCGCACGGCTTCCACCGCCCGGCCGGTTTTATTTATTCCTCGACCCGTCTTAATTACCGAATGATAGAGCCATTCATTTTTCTCCAGCTGGAAACGCGCGCGACAACCGCCGGATCCTCCACCGCACTGTCTCGTGTTTCGCCTCTGCCGTTCGTTTCGCCCTCCTGTTTTAGTTTCACTTTGTTATTTCTCCTTTTTTTCCTTTTCGCGGCACACTCCCCCTCTGCCACCTCTCCCCTTGTTTCTTTTTCTCGCGAGGAGATCGCACGGGGTGGCAGAAGCGCGAGGGAACGGTGGTTTTCGCGCGGGCGTCGCGGTTGGGCTAATTTTCGTTTAACCGTGAGAAGAGGCGAAAGGTGAGCGCCTCGCCGCGTTTGAAGCAGCCGGCGAGGATCCCGAACACGCCTTTGCCGGCGGTCGCGTTCTTTTCTTTCGAATTAGCCCGGAATTGCGTCACGGCTTTTTAATTAATTTTCACTTTTGTAATGAGCGGAACGTGGCTGGAAAAAAGGCGGTTCTCGCATCGGCGAGAATTGCGATTCGACAGCGAATTAGACGTTTGTTAATTACAATCGACGGATTCTCGTGGAATGGTCGCTCGGCGAACGGTCACTTGCGGAGCGACCGCGCGGAATCGACGGCGCGATCGAGGAATGAAAAGGCGAGTCGGCAGGAGGAGAGAATCGACGACTACGGTATTAATTAAATAATTTGACGGCGTATTGAAAAGCGGCGGGCAATATCGCGCCGTTTCACAATTCACGCTAATAAAATTCTCCGTTCACTACCGCAATGATATCCGCGGAAGCGTGGCCTGGCATCGGAATGTAATACGCTACGGATTCAGTCAATACCTTCGTGACAAATTCATTCAGCCGCGCATTCGACGCAGCGCGTTTGCGCTTGAAAATGCAGATATTTGTCAGGAAATTGATAACTGGAGTAAACTCGTTGCAAAACATTCAATCGGGCATTCCCTCACAAAGGGATAAGCCCGCCGCGTTCGCCCACCCTATACACGTTCATGCACGACGCGCCAGCTCGCATTCCCGAATTCGCCTTACTTGTTACGACCTACGCAGTGTCAACCCCACCGCTGCATCCTCTTGTACACGCTTCCCCACTTTTTGCAGGGGATTACAATTCAGAATTGCGGTATGTGCACTTTTTAAATCGTGACATACGATTTTTGAAAATTCCGGTATACGCTTTTTCGAAATTAAGGTAACATGGTATTGACGCGGCATTGATCTGGCATGCATAAAATTGATGACCAGGCTTTGATTAGGCAGCCTTGTTAAAGACTTTGTGTAGAACAGGAAAGATATATACTCCTGACAGTCCTATTATTATCTTGTTTCTAATTGTCTGGGTAGTCACAACCAGAGGAACATCTCTACTAATTTCCTCCCACAACTTTCCACCCAATACTCCAACATTTGTTATTAACCGTTTGAGCGCTAACCAGATTTTGTGAATCTATACGAAAAATGGGGAAATATGATTAAGCGGGTATGATAAAAAAGTAACAAAAATAGATGTGTAATTAGATCGCAGACATTGTGTCATTACAAAAACAATGTAAAAAATCAACATTTATGCAACTAAATTTACTTCGACTTGTTTCTGGCAAAACATGCTCAATTATAATTCATTCAAGTTTCGGTGCGATAATGGTTTACCGCACAAAGCACGGGAAAGTGCTTTTTAGCAAATAGAGCAAATTCAGTTCGATCGTCTAACTGCGTTACCGTGTTTGGTACTGATCAACAGAAGCGCTATCGCGCTTCCCGCAATTTCGGCACAACTCGAAAAGAGCGCTATAGCGCTCCTCGGCACTCGCGAACTATTAAATACGATCATCTCGCGCAACAACCATGATCGGTGACTTTTTTTGGGTGTCTTACGAAAGTCGTTCATTTTTCCTAAAAAAAAAAAAGAGTGCGTGTACAGAAGCGTCGATGGGAGCCGCGACTCGACAGCTGACGTCGCCAACAGCTTTGCCTAATCGTCTTCTCACGCTGCCACCGTAAAATAGAGAAATCATGGGCAACGCGAATTCGTATACTCTCGTGTGCCCACACCCTCGTGGAATCGGAGAACGCCGGGATATTTGATTACTAAATAATTCGTGCGGCGCGGTAGTAAATCGAACGACGACGGCGCGCACGTACCCTAAGAATACAAATGAGGGTAACTGCTTTTCCATCGACATATCACACATTGAAGGCACGTTCAACTACCGCACATGCACGGCCTTTTTTTTTACTCTTGGTTATATGACGAGCGTGGCGAACGTCGGAATAATAAATGAAAATGTTGGAAAAAAGGAGCAGCAAATGCTGCTGGACGCTTCTAATCGATTCCCCATTCGGCTCTTTCCTGGTTCCTTATCGACGACGGGAAACGCTCGTTACCGGACGCTACGAAGAAACTCCATTATGGAAATGTCCGTCTGTAATCGAGGATACAGCTGCATAGGGAAAGATTTACAGGTAAAAAGTGTACTGGCAAAAAGTGCCATGTGTAATTTACAATGGTGAATGCGGGCTATACCGTTTGCCATTTTCGTTGGTAAGACTTGGTAGATTCGTTAACAGCCGTCGAGCCTTTGCTCATTTGTCCGCCGAGGCGAACTTCCTTCAGATCAACGGATAATACAATTAGGGACACTTTTACGCTCGTTTGTAAATTCCGTAGTCGTTCCCCGGCGAAAGGCAACATTTTTCACGATCATTTTTTCCTTACGGCGCATAAATCCCGATCTCTCGCCGGTATTACACGCGTGTTTCCATTTAATTTAATACCCGTATCGCCGCGCTTTTGCGTTACTGCATTTGCCGGATTCGGGTATTTATCGCGAGCGCGCGGTATCCGCGTACGCGTTATTATTTCCGTTTAATCTTATCGACAAGGCATCGCGAAATGTGAAACTCATTACGAGGGGTATAACGAGCATCAGTTCATATTATTGAATTACAAACGAACTGGAATGATTGAGTTACACGTGCTGCTTTACGGGCCCATCGATTAGTGAGCGCAAAAAACAAAAAAAAAGGCACAATGTTACGTATTCTCAAATTTCTTAGTCTTGCAAACCATTCCGCCGTTTATACCCCGTTGGAACGAATCGGAAGAGGTGGACGCGAAACGCGATACTTCGACCGTTCATTTTTTGGCCATTTCGTTTTATTACACGGCGAAAGCGATACGGCGATTGGTCGGCTCGCTCGCGAATGGATATCGCGTTTCGCCGCATCGAGCGCAATAACAATTGACACGCGACGCGGCTTCCTGTCCGTGGGCAAAAAAAAAAAATCACGGGTTACGTTCGGGGAACGGCCGGCGTATGCGTCCGATTCCCGGGTGGAAAAAGCGCGGCCGGCGGCGATAACGTTCGGCCGAGATCGCGGTGGCGAACGACCAGGCGGCGCTATTATTTGTCGGCTCCTCGGATAAGGAGGTCAGCGAAGGAGCGAATTTATTGGTCGGTGGAGAAACGGTAGCAAGTGTAATTGCTGGCGAGCGAGGTATATCGCGGATCTCTCGCCGCCGGGGTAGGGGAGGTCTCGCGGTGGCGTGGTGGGGCCGAAGGGGTGGGAGGCACTCGAAGGCGCTGCATTGGCAGCTACGGGTAAGGAGTAAAATAACTAAGCTGCCTCCTCTCCGCGGCATCGCGCGCACCGCCGAACACCTAGGCGGAGCCTTTGCCCGCTCTATACTGCTACTTTTCGCGCGAATCCCACGACGTACGTACGTGTATATACGTACGGGCGAGTGGCCACCGAGTTTTATGCCTTTCCTCAGCGCGCCTGCGTCGCGATAACGCGGAAGGTGCGTTTTGCCTTATCGCCGGTCAAGCGTCGCCAATGCTTTCTCACACGGACTTCGAAAAGTCGCGTTTTTCGCATTGTTAACAATGCCTCGTTATACAATTTGTTCATTTCAATCGTTCCGCAATAACGATTTGGTTGGAGCGATGAGATATATGGACGAGTACAGGTTAGCACGAGCACGGGTCGGCAAAATGAGCAGATAACGATTTTTTCTCATACCCGAAGGATAACGTTTCTTTAGGACGAGGCTGCACGCTGCTGCCTTTCGACAAGAAATGCGCCGGAGATGTGGACTCGCGTGTATTGCAGAAGACATTCCCTGGTAAAGCGTGTTCATCAATCTCGCCTTGGAATTTCATACCGGTCCGATCTCCGCTGGCAGTGGTGACGGTTCTCCATTTACGTGTCTATCGCGCCCTACTTCGGGTCCTAAATCCGTACAGCAATCTCCACCTGAGAGCGGACTCCCAGTCTATGTACAACCGACCGTCAGCTTCCTTTTTTATTTCCGCCTCTTCTTCCCGTCGCCGTCGTCGTTTAACGATCAGTCTCGTTTGCAGAGAATCCGGCGGACCCCGCGCTAGAAATAGAAGCCCCGCCTCCTAGAAGAGCCGAGACGAGTCGAGTCGGTTCCGAAAGTGCGGAGAAACCTCCTTCCGCGGCGAGATACTCCACTCGGAGGCCACCGGCTCTGGGCGTGGTGAGGGAGGAGTCCTCTTCCTCCTCGTCCTTCTTCCCGGGCAACCTTATCCGCCGACTCGTTTATATCCGTTATCGGCTGTCCGACCGGATGTATCTCCCCGGGTAGGGAGGGGGAACGGGGTTAACCGCCGACGCTCGCCACCCCGAGAGCACCACGCCCGATTTTTTCCGCTTTTGTCGCCGAGCAAGCGGATTCCTCTCGCGACCGGATTCCGACCCCGGTTAATCTCCGCGATGCGCTCTCACGAGTACAGCGTTTCGGGGGATTAAGCGGAAGCGCGGACTCGAGGTCGAGTGTCCTTCTGGAAAAGAGCCGGGGGAAACAATCGGTCGACTGGAGCCGTATCGATTACCCCCGGAAAAGTCGAGGGTCTGCTCGAGAAGCTCGCGGTCTTGCCAACCCTCCCCTCCGGCTTCCCCCCTCCCTTGTTATTACGCTCGACACATTCAGCAGGATCTTCGAATTCGTTTATGCCGCGCGCGTCGGCCTGCATTTCCTCGGGACAGAGGCGGGAGGGCGCGTGGGCGATCGTGTGCACGTAAGCGGGTGTTCCGCTTCGCCGTTACGTGTAACGTTCGGCGGAACACTCGACTCGTGACAGAAATTACTAAATGGTGGTCGGTCGGCCGGTGGTGTGGCACAGGAGCTCGAAATGGGACTGCGAGCGAGTAACGGGTTAGCCGTGGCGCGGGGACGGGCGCGGCGGCAACACGCGGGAAAGCCGCGCGCATATTAATCTCTTCAACCGCACATCAGCCTCCATCGCCTCTCCAAATCTCGTTCGTACGCACTTCATCTCACTCCTGTTAACCGGCAACCGCTCGCACTACGCCCGCGGCAAATTGCCACAAACTGGCCTCCGCAGAGCCTGACCTGTGCGCGCCTCTTGATTGTCCCGGCTACGTGCCTCCGCGCGTTTCCTTCCCACACCCGCGCCCAGTCGACTTTTAACGGGACGTCGATTGGATTCTAAGCTCGTACCGAGCGCCGGTCCCCGGGAATTTACCACCGATCGGACGACGCTCGTTGCCCCGGCAATCGTTTTTCACCCGACTCTTGTATCGCCTGCGGGATTCTCGGCTCGATTCCGGAGAAAATATCACGGTTGACTTTTCGTTCGGATAATATTGCAATAGAAATGAACTGGCTGAACTGTGTAGGTTAATCGTTTCTTTTTCCCCTGAACGCTTCATTATTGTCACTTTAGTCAGATACGGTTATTAGGCGTTTGGTGCAAGTTTCGCATATGTCCGTTTCGAATGAAGGTTTACATCGCAAACACGACGCTCCTTCCCTTGATTAAAATCGGATCGTGTAATCGCCTTGTTCTGACGGAACATTGAAACGTATTGAATGGTATAGACACTGATCACTGTACAGTCCTTGTAGCATTTAATTAGAACCAGACGAGTACCGCATGTAACTTTAATAGGGTAATAGAGGGCCAAAAGCACTACATTCCTAATCAAGATCATATTAGGGGCTCTACTTCGATTAGACGGATACTTAACTTACGTAGTAATACATGTTCGGTATCTGATGGTTATCAATGGACTGTCATTACTCTAGTAACGCCCTAAATTCATTTTGCTATTAGGGTAAATTTGGCAGTGACATATAAATTGATGTAGAATATTCTGTAATATTATTACGATTTTTTTTTTTCGATTATTTTTTTATATTTTGTTTGACATGTACGCCACTATATCTATGTGCGTGTGTATAATATATATTATCGTTGCTTTAATGCAAATGACAAAAAAATGTTGGCTGCACTAATCGCAATGTTGCTGTAAAACAGATGCAGTTTACAAACGAAAGTGTTGATGTTCGATTAAGGAGAACATAAAATAATTTTTCATCCTTTCACGAATAAAGCGAGCATTTAATTTCGGTAGTATCTTTCAAATGGTTTCTTCGTACTTCTCACATCTTGCATACTTTTTCATCATATTGAATGGTGGCTTAATCGTACTGCGTGCATCTGTTCGTACAGGTGCACCGAACGCAAATCGTAAACGAGTGTGTAAATACTAATAAGGACAATTTATTAGCAACGAGTTAGTCACACCGTTCGACTTGGGTTGACACAAGAATATTTGTTTCATGCGTCTGTTGACATTACCGTGCAGTTTCATTTACACCGAAGTTAGAAACCGAGATAATCATGTTTTTCTCATTAGTCCTTTATCACATGTATCAAAGGTACGTGTGACAGAGACTAACACTTTTCAGAACGAGATGTTGAAAGAAAAAACTTAATGCCTCGAATTGTAATTATCGTAACGGATACTTTTGTTGTCGAAACAAATTAATAATTCGAGTTCAAATTAAATGTTGCATTGTGGAGGTTATTCAAGGTTGAAACGAGCAATGTTGTATTGTGATTGGCGGAGAAGCATATTTTTGTAATGTAACAGAAAACGAGAAAGAATAATTGCACGAGAACATGGCCGTGGAAATAATTATTGAAAGAAAATTTTATGGACGAAATGTAATCCTGTAAAATTGTAATGAGTGCAATCTCAGTTTTGTGTACGGTACATCTACATCGTACCATTTAAATACACATTTGGAAGCCATCAGTTTCACAATTTTTATCACAAGGTTGATAGAAATATGAAACAAAAAAAAACCTTGTTGTACACAAAGGAAACGAACTCGAGTGGCAATGAATCTCACCCGGCCTGGAATCTGGCTAGATTGGCCAAAACAGCAATATTGGTTAATATTGGAAAAATCGCACAGTTCCGATATTGGAATACGTAGCCTTTGTTTTAGGTCGTACTTATACTTGCTATTTATCTGGAGCCAATTATACATTGCAGATGAATCTATAAAATATCGCTAAATGCTAACCTTTTTTTTATCACTTCTAGTTTTTAAACATATTTTTGAAATTAAATTAAATTTGTTTATTTAATTAAAAAAAAGGTAAGTTATAAATATATATCGCGAACACAATTGTTTATTTCCCTTAAATAAATGATTACCTTGAAGTAAGCAGTTTATTCCAATTAGAATATAATTACGGAAGAATTAAAGTGTAATGGCTTAATTAAAGTAGAAAAATTGAGTTTATTAAAGATAAGCAAACGATTTTACTCAAAGTAGCTGATTGTATCGCTTTTCATCGATTAACATTGAGTTTATCTAGTTTTTATTTTACAAGGCCTACCGCTAATGATCAACGTAATATAAGTGTCAATAGGGCTCAGTATCCAACGGTAATTAAGATTTATTTCTGAATCTGAAAGTCGTTAAGTAGGCTGTGTTTACAACAAGTGTAACAAATAATCTCATTTCAGTACACACGTACTGAAAAAAATGTATTTATGAGAAAATAAGCGTGGTTCGTTTTTTTGTACATAATTTTTATTTCATAGCGTATCGTCGTCCACCGTAAATATTTGTATTTAATGTTAAATTAAATTTTCCTTTTCAGGTACAATAGAAAATAGGATATCAAAAATTAATTTTGCGCTAAGTGAAAAATACGATTTATATGTTTTATATCCAACCGTCAGATATATCCGTGGAGTTTCATGCCGTCTAATGAGCGTTACCGAGTCTTGTATAAATGATCTGGTGCACGCCTGGCCAACACAAATGTTTTTTCACGGGCTATTTTGATGACACGTAACGTTACGGCGGACCGCACTTTAGGCAAACGAGCTTTTAAAAAATGTAATACAAATACAAAATGAATGAAGCCTTATTACTGTACTATCATTCAATATAAATAATTCTCTATTCTTAATCAATGAGGTATGTGTTTATCTTTTCTCACGCTTAATTTCTCAAAATCTATATTTATGCTCGAAGCTGCATGGTATTTGCTCGTTTTCTAAACTGGGATTGGTTAATGAAGCAAGCGATGCAATTTTTGTAAATTGTATGTATAGAATCTTTATTGCACAAGTGTCAATAGAAATCCAAAAATTGTTCGGTGGGCCGCACAAGTTAACGGGGGAATGGGGGGGGGGGTGGCTAGGCCTGATCTTGTGAATTGTCAGAAGGGGGCTACTCAACGACAGGGAGCCAAAGTACCGGTTCATAAATCATGCTGGGGAAAACCTTCTTCCAAATAAAATTGCATCCATTTTCTTGAAATT
>JABFPT010003732.1:0-13532 GCA_022817245.1 Nixonia krombeini
TAGTTTTCAAGACAACAAAAGAAATTATTACTTACAACATTATTATACTTTGCTATTTCGAGCGAAAAGTACAGAGATACTATATAAAGAAGAATTACACATATGGGAAAGTCGACTCCTTTATATCCGTGTCGTATTAATCTACTTTTATCAAAATCTAAGGAATAAGTAAGAGAATCTTTCAGATTTACTTGCTCGTTCAAATTAAGGCGGTACGCGAAACAAATATACATTTACGTGTTCGGGGCGGGTTGTAAATTTCGGAATAATGCAAATTTAATTGTTATTTAAAATCCATGCTCGCCACGGCGCTATTTCCACGGAAAAAAGTAGTTTAGCTCTTTTTGCGAGCTATTGTGAGATTAATACCTGACTCTTATCGGATCAAGTTCTACACAGAAACTTTGCCGGGATTTTCCTCGAACTCGGTCCTATCTTGCGGTCTTGAGTAGTAATGCAATGAGTTCAGTCGTTCACGTGCGAATAACTGGCTATGCTAATGCATGCATACGTAATGCATAAACACGTAATACATGCGTACGAACGCCCCGCCGAACCTTCCCCGAGGACATCGACAACAAAACCCTCTCCACTGACTGGCCAGAGTTGTAAAACTTTAAAAACTTTCGTCGCCCCGACATTGATGGAATATGTTCTAGCACCTCCTTATCGAATTCCATCCCGCGAATTTGCTCGCGTGCGATCTTTATCATCACATATTTGCACAGGCTACGTTTATCCGCAACTCGTCTACAACTTAAGTACAGGTGTTGCATTTCATTTTTGCACTCACCTTAAATAATACGGCAGGCGTGTGCCGATGCAGATAACATCGCACGACGGACTTCCTGTATACAGAGAACCGTTACGTCACGGTAGCTATTCCACCTCTTTTACGAACTGTGCGCGATTTGCGTCTGTTAGGAAGATTTGGCAACATCAGACCAGTCATTTTTCTAAATTGTCGGAAAATCAGTTGAAACCTTGACTTTGATTTGAGAATGACTGAAATAGTGGACATTTTTTTCTACAGAAATTGCGAAAAAGATATTAATGAAAAAATTGAAAAAATGTTTGCATATACTTTTGTTAATTATGTTACATAAATTAAATAACAGCAATGTCCGGAAATTTCAGAAGTGAAACAAATCAAAACATAACCTTGTTCCAATGATCTTGATAAAAAAGTAGAATTTTGTAAAGACATTTTTGGAAAAAAATTGTTTTTTTGCAAAACATGATCATTTTTCGCACTGTGAAATCTTTCATTTAGATTTATTTTACAAGTACTTGTATTTTTCACAAAATAACGTGAAGAACATTTTGATCGATTTGTAAGACAGTTATATGCAATGCGAACTAAGTGAATAGAGCCATATAAAGGAAAGCGTCTCGACAAATATAACTGACTGACATAGTAAATTCACAAACTCATGTAAGCATGTAATTCAAGCTTTTCAAGTATTCAATGATATAATATCGCATGCCAGAAAAAAGTATAAAGACAAACAATAAAGTGAAAGGCAAAAAGCATGAAATTATCTTAGTTTTAATGCAGGCAAACGTAGTAACAAGGATGTTACATTTATTGATTTTGGTACAAAATTTAAATAAAATTCTCACAAAGTAATTAGTAAGTTACATATGAAAGGCTTTCATCTTTTCTTTCGGTTTTTTTTTCATTACTTGTAATGATGAGTATAAAAAAAAAAGTTCGGGAGAACGATGTTATAAGATTATTATGATAGTTACCTTGACTTGAGTAAGAATATAGCTGGGTATGAATATGACTTTACTTATATTTTTTTTACTACACCTAATACCCCTATCTCACTTAATATGGCCATAAAGCGTAGATGTATCAGCATTTAATAATACTTTTTAGAATACAGTTATGGTATTAAATAAGATATAAATTGTGTTTTATTGATATTAAGGTAATTACTATATAAAACATACACGATTCGTAATTAGCATTTGGTGAGTATGTCTGAAATTAATGTAATAGCTGTTTAGTTCATCGAAAATATACACCACGTTTGGAATTCGTGAGAATCTCTGAATCCTGACACAATTCGCATACGTCGGAATTGTTCAGAATGTTCATAAGCAATAGTAACGGCGTGCGTGCAATTAGTAATCTGCCGCATTTCGCGCGTTGGGGGCCCTAAAAATTCGATCAAATTGAGGTCGCAGTCGGATGCTATGCAGAAAGGAATAACTAGTTTATTTATTTTGTTGCAGAGGAGGATTACGATGCATTCTGTTTGGCTTACATGTTTACGTACAGAGACTTTGAAATGGGCACGCTGGGTCTGGCCTGGACGGGGGATCTCAAGAATGCAGGAGGTGTTTGCGAGAAAAACGGGGTAAGCCACATTCGGGAAATTTACAAGGCAGAAACTATTACGTCAAATAAGATAACTCGATGCGAAACGCGCGCTCGCGTCGATGCAGATTCAGCTCTGTTCCCCGTGAAATCTCATTATCGACCTAACGAATAACGAGCAGCAACAACTTTGCGACAAATGAACCAACGTGTCGCCGTTAGAAAAATTCGATGAAACGACAGTTTTATGCAAATACTGTTTGGATAGTTGTGGCTGAATTAAGTTGTGCAGTTGGAAGGCAACGCACTGAAAGTTTCAACTTGACATCGACCGAATAATATTCTTCGCTTTCTTTAAGCGCATTCAAAAGTTACATCGTTTGCGCGTCCCAGAGATGTCCACAGCTCGGCTTTTAATAACCGATTCTCATCTCACGGAATATTGAGTGTCAGCGTACGGGCAATCCGATAGCTCAGTAGCGCGAAATCCTGCCACTGAATTTCATCAACGGAAGTATCGTTTACCAGACGTACGCGACATTCGTCGTAAAACTCTCGAAATGTCTATTTATGTCAATAGCGAAGTGTCAACAACGTGTCCGGAATATACTTCCGTGCTTACGCCGTTTTCACCCGTTTTTCAACTTCGACATTCCGATGCAAATTGCCTTGAAGTGCTTCTCGCGCGTCATGTAGCGGAGATACGCGAATAATACACATGAGCACGTGTGTATACCCAGAGGTGACACACGCGCCTGGAATATCAAATCGTAATGACGTCGATCGGGCTTGACGCGCGCCGTCTGCCGCCATACACTAGGAATGACGGAGTGAAATCGTCGCTGAAACGCGCCCACCGGTAACTGTGCTCAAGTTGCCCCGGGCTGGGGCAGGGCTCCACGGACGATGGTGGCAAAACCAAAGTTCTTTCGGCACCGGAATGCCGGAAGTTATGCGTGTATCTCGGTCGACCGTGCGGCTACCCATACGGAATACGAGGTCTGTGTGCTCTCGCGTGCATAGCGACTGCTGCAGGATATTAAATATCGATCGACGGTCGATGCGAGCATCTTCCCGAAGAGACCGCCTATCTGCTACTTTTACGACACGAATGAATATTCCCTTCTCATTGCAAACACTCTCGGCAACTTTCGCTGACGAAAAATGAAAAGATTTCACCACTTCAGAGGGTGAACCTCGTTGAGGACTTTTCGGATGGCACATTCGATGACAATTTCGGTTAATGGTTCGTTGATTAAAGTTAATGGTAAAAATGTTTTCCTCTTATAGTAATAATAACAAATAATTACTAAAGTTGAATAACGTAATCTTTTTTGTAAGATTGAAAAGTAGTTAAAAGTATGGTCGTTTGGTCATCTAATGGTCCCAATGTTTCCAACGTTGAAACGGATTGTATTACTCCCAAGTTATTTATGTAATACGAGATTCAAATATATCGCTTTTCCCTTTAAAGAAAACCTCTGTTACTGTTAAGTAACATTAATAAAAATAACAATGGTACAAGATACGGTAACAAGATATTGAAGTAAAATGCATGTATACATATATATGTATATATATATATATATTTGAAAAACTATGATTGTGTACTTACACACATTTGATATCTATGTATAATAAGCGTGTCTGTATGTGTTTCAGCATTATCGGGGTAGCATGAAATCCTTAAACACCGGTATTGTAACTCTACTAAATTATGGAAAACATGTGCCACCGGCCGTTTCTCACGTCACGTTGGCACACGAAATCGGGCATAATTTCGGTTCACCGGTAAGTATAAATCCTGATATCAAAACCAATTTTATTGACAACTCGGCAGTGCTGTTCAGTGTTAGATATCACTTAATTATGTCGAGTCACTAGAACATACGCTTTTCGAGTAATTAGTAAAGCAATGTCAGTAGTAGAAGCGCGAAACGGATCAGCTAGTAGCGATCTTTACGTTCCGGCGTACGCCTCGAAAATCGAAACGAATGAGAGTAAGTGGAGGTTAACGTAGCCACTTGCCTGCACTGTTAAATGTGATTTATTCATATGCTTACAGTTCAAACGAATTCACGATTTCATCAATATACTATTTACATAACATTTTTTTTTATTTACGTATTGTTAATCAATTATTGACTCGGTACTTTTACTCAATTATTGACAATTGTTAACATATTAATCAGTTAAATGCTTCAATCTTTATTTCTTCGACCATTAAATTATTGTTCGTTAAATTATTGAATTCAATCATTTTTATCTTACTGCAACAGTCTAATAAAAATGAAAAATATACATTTATAATTAATACTAAAAAAATTAGCGCTGATAGTTCCGAATCAGGTTTTCATATTTCATAATTTCGTTGAATAATCTACTACGAATAAACAATTCATAAATTATTGACAAGATGACATTCCTTATTGTGTGCACAATTACTTTCTAGCACGATCCAGAGCAATGCACTCCGGGCGGAGAAGATGGAAATTTCATAATGTTTGCTCGTGCAACTAGTGGCGACAAACGCAATAACAATCGCTTCAGTCCATGCAGCCTGAACGCCATTAATCCCGTCCTAAATACAAAAGCACGTTCACAAAAGGGTTGTTTCACCGGTACGTCTACTCTCGTGTATCTCATATTTACTTTATCTCTCCTTTGTTTTCGTACAATCGTAGTCCGTGTGCTCTGTGCGGAATACAACATTTTCAAAAGGTTCCACTGCAATTGAGTACCTCCCAGGGCAACATTAAGAACGATTTTTTTCATAACAGTGGAAAACTGAAAGCACTGCAGAAAGTTGCTATTGAGAAGTTTCGGTGATAGCGGGAGTAGTAAAACGGTGTTTCAGGAAGACCGAGCTCGAGATTTTAAAACTAAACACGCTCTACAAATAAGCAGTAAAAGCGAAAGTTTCACAGCAGTTGCATCCGTTAACATTGTTTACCATTTGCCATTCGTATAATGTGATGACGTAGCATTTATAGTGTCACTTTATTCCAGTCTCGAAACTCGTATTAACAATTTAATTAATTGTTCGATTCTTTAATTGGAAACTTTTTAACTGCATTTAATTACACACTGGGGGATATTGCGTTAACGACTTAGATAAGTGGAAAAACATTTTGTCATTTACACGTAAATAAACTTTAAGTAACAACGTGGTTGACAATGTTGACATTTTTCGTCTACCTTACTTTGAACGTCGAACTTAAGTTAACAATCAGCGTGTACGCAGTTTCATCAGAATGAAAACTCGTCATCGATACCGAGCCAGAAAATAAGCATTGGCAAATGAGTGTGGGAGGGGTTGGGTATGACATACGAAGCGGTAGCATAATCTTGTCCTGAAATGAAGGGGACTAGCAGCCAATTCAACTGCAACAGTGTAGCCGAATCGTTGGACGAAATCGGGTATTGGTAATCGGAAGCCGTCGTTGTTTTGCGACGCGCCTGTTCGTCATTGAACAGCCAACGGACACTGTCCATCGATTTCCAACTGTCCTTCATTTTTCGCAATACAGCCAGCTCGATTCTATTAGCCTTCGATCGGCGTGTCAATTCGGACTTCAATTAACGACCAATCGCAATGCATCGGATTTGAGAGCTTTTTTACGTCCCGCGTGGAAAACCTTTTTACCGTGTTCTCCATTTGAGGAAAGTTCTTTTTTTTACGATTGTTGAAAGAAATGCTGTTTTTCTTCCAGTAGAGATCTCGCCCTCCATACATACGGAACAATTGTCGTAAATTGACTTTTATTTAAGAATTTTGATAATTGCTTTGCGCATCTAACCCGATGTTATCTCGGAAAAAGAAACACTTTTAGATTCTTTTGAAGCGCAAAGCACAAATGCAACTTTAAGATAAAGATTGATATTATCTGTTCATTCTGATGAAATCAAGCCACTTTGCCGGCGCACAAGTTGCATGAAGCGTCGATTTGAAAATAAACTCGTGGCTTTGCATAATAATACGTGCGATTTACGACGAATTATGTTTACACTGACCAGAAATCCACTTTTTTCCGGTCGAGGTAATCGCTTTGAAACATTAAAAGCTAAATGCATTTTAGGACCAAAAAAGCAGCTTACGCTCTGTAAAATAACGTGTGTCGGTCGCGTTATACTCTACCAGGCAGGGATCGTTGGGTACATTTTTTGTTGAAATTATTACAAAGCGAAAGGATAGAGACAATGATATTCAATAAGACTTCTTTTTGCCATAAATTCGTTAAAATTTTTTAACTACAAAAAAACCAGATTATTTTTACAAACAGTTGATGAAGGTAATTTTGCGATGAACGTTAACTGTAGTGATTCAGCATTAACTGGTTTTTTCTCAAATATCTGTCAAAATATACACATAGAACAATGATTTTCAGTACATTATTCTGAAACTTAAAGTTATAATATCGTGTTATCTTTGACTCCGTGTAACGCGTGATTGTGCGACCTAAACAACTGATTTATTCGCCCCGGAAAGAGACAGCGAGTTATGTGGTTATACCTACACGATAACGAATGACCGATCGTATGATTTGTATAAATTGTAAGCACGAATTTTCCAGAATTGAGGAAACTCTAGTCCAAACAGTTATATGTATGTGCGGTTTTTATCAACACCGCAGCTTGATTCTCCAACCTATCGCATAATGGACGGTTCACTTTTCTTTTACGAACATATTTCTAGTTTATAATAGCCTACAGTGTCGTGTACATTATTATACCACACGTATATAAATTAATTCGCGATACCATACTTCTGTTATTATTACCACAATAATTTCACATAAATACGTGCACAGAAATAAATAATTTTATCGAGTGTATTTAAAAGTTATTTCATTCTTGAAGAATTCATCATTTTTCATCAAAATGTTAAGAACGAGGAAACAATCGTAACATTTTGGCGCCCAGACAGAAACTCCAGGAACTAGAGAATAATATACATAGAATATGGTAATTATGAGAGAAACGGTAGTAAAGGAAGCGAAAGATAGCGCTGAGTTTAGTATTCATAGTGGACTTGAGTTCTGTTGGAGATTGCAACTTGAGTAAAGTTTTTCAAAGGTTTACTTTTAACCTAACCGTATATGAGCCACATCTTGACATTTCATTCCAACGTAAGTAAATTAGCAGCCAAACTCGAGACCATGTCAGGAATGAAATGAAACCAAATTAACGGATCGTTGATACGAGAAAGCTAGATCAAAAGTATTTTAATCAAATCTAGGCGATAAGTGTTAATACTTAACAGCGAGGAAAAGTTTCGGTCATTGGAATAGCCATGAAAAGAGGTTAAAAATATTTGTTATAAGTACCGTGAAGTGTAGCCCGTATTTCCCGCTACCAAAAATAAACTTAACAATCAGAGTAAAATGTAATTGCTGAGACTATAATTAGCGAGATATTCGTGACAATTATTAATTTTGTTTCTCCAAGACAGAAAAGTGCTTTATTGTTACCAATATCAAAATTGTTTTATTTAATATAACTAGTAAAATTAGTCGAATGAACTGAACAAAATGGTTGTAATGATAACGTTGATTTGCTAAAATTTTGCAATTACTTCGTTAGTTGCAGACCACACAAATAATTTAGATGCGCATAAATTTAATTCTATGTTGTAGCTATCCTAATAAGATATCTGGGTTCTATAATTCCTTATCGTAAGTACATGTTTCTTCCTAATGGTGGAAAGAGGAACACTTTCATTGTAAAACTACTGATAAATCGAAAACGCTAATAGGGTTCATCTACACCTCAATAAAAAAGGAAAGAGTAAACTCAAGTGATTGGCGTTGCTCCGAACACGTTAATGTAAATCGTCATTGCTGGCATCACAAAACAGAAGAACTTCACGTTGACGATGGATATTAAATAGCTAGAAAACGATGATCCTGACGAGCGTAATGAAGATCGATAGGAGGCCATGGCGTTGGAGTCTCGCCGGTGTCCACGCACCGATCCATGGTTAGCTAACGTCAAAGTCGTAGATAAACCGCATCTGCCAAATTAGTGTACTTTTCGGCGAAATTCGGTAGCGTTTATCCCTCCGGTATGAACCGTTGGGAGCGTCCTATCGATTTCGATTGAAGTGAATGACGACCTGTTCCGCTACCCTCTACGTCTATCGCACCCGTTTCCGCAACATATATGAACACATAGCCGACTATGTACGTAGGCGTTGGTGTAGGTGCATTATTAGGTGCGCACACACGATCGGGCGCGTTATTAGATGCACGTGTGGCTACCACACAGGCAACCGGTACATGCGAGAGATTGTAAGGGAATTGGAGAACATAGAACTGTCGAGTATATGCAAAGCCGAGGGTAATGCATGTCCATTGGCTTGTTAACGTGGCTTTTGCGTTCGTCCTTCGGCTTAACCAAATCTATTTTAAAGTTGGTACATGCCATGAAGGCGACATTCGGACGAATCCCTTCTAGGTATTACGTGAAATAACACTAATTACTCGCGCATGTACATCGACACGGAGATTTATCGGTTTTAGCCGGACCGTATTTCTACGTCGCTCGTATTGCTCGCTAACTCCGGCACGGAAATATCGAGGGAATCTGCGATCTTGATACCTTTGCTTCTTTCACTTTCGCCGGATTACCGAGCTGTACGTTTAACACAGTTTCGAAAATACTTGTATCCCGATGATCACGCTTTACAACTCCCCTTTGTTTCTATTTTCCTAGCAGGAAAAGGTTGGGAATGTTTGTGCAAGGATATCGAGAATTCTTGCGGTCGGTTTAAAGGGTCAACTTGGACATATGAAACACGCGTTGCGTCATCGCGGTGTTTTATGGGAGATGTTGTTTACGATGGAACTGGAAAATGTTGTATCCCGCAATACCGAGCAGCACATAAGCGTTACTTCCCATTTCTATTTCCAATATATACTCCGCAATAGCGAGTGTTCCATTATCTGCGAGGAAACACAATTTTGATGGGAAAGTATTCGTCGGTATGGCGGTCGATCTTTTTAACAAGCCTTGCACGTGTCTCCGATAATCGTAAATCCGAGTATCGTTGTGAAAACCGAGTTTCCAATATAATCTTCCAGAGCCACAAACGTCGTTATGTGGAAACGGAGTAGTGGAGGAGGGGGAAGAATGCGATTGCGGATGGGAAGAAGACTGCAGGGACTCGTGTTGCTTTCCTCAACGTCGTTATCCACCGGCCGAGGAGCCTCCTTGCACTCTTACACCGGGCTCTGTGTGCAGCCCCAGTCAGGTTTGTATCCACTTCTTTGATAAAACGCCACCTGAACTACGCTCCTAGAATTATTTTCCTTTGTTTAATGATATTCCATTCCCTACACTTTTGTTACAAATGTACATACCGTTACGTACTATTTCCGACACTTTAACATCTCTCACTTTCGTCACCCGAACTCATTCCACCATATTCCTCGCGATTTTATTACGACTTTAATCTTCCCCGAGTTTTCATAAATATGAAAACGGGAAAAGTTTCTACACAAGTTTTTACACAACGTTTTACCCCGGCAAGGTCGGACGTTTAAACGTCGTGAAAAGTTTGTCTTCTACGCCACCCGTGAACAGTGTCAAAAAACTTTGCTTCATATTCCACATGTTCCCGAACAAGGTCATAACCTTGAAAACGGCTGGAATTTAAAATCTTCGCTAAGCGAAGATGTACGTCAAAGTGAGCGTCAATTCAACGCCAAAGGTGATACGAAAAAGCTAATTGCAGCTGACAGTGTAAGAGTAATACATAAAAAGTACACGTATTAATTTTGTCAATTTCAAGTTATTTGGTATTTGCATAGTCGAATGTACGGGAGATAACTGCAGTGATGGAGCTTTGATTCGAAGCGATACCTCTTTTACAGTTTATTATAATTTGCAGTCAAATCTGCTTAATCCCACGTCCATGAATTCTACTTCACCGTGCCACTTCGTTTACTGAACAAATGTTTGCTTTAACTCCACATAGGGACCGTGTTGTACGACCGACTGCAAGCTGAGATTCGGCGACAAGTGTAGGGATGACAACGGCTGTAGAGACTCCAGTTTTTGCGATGGACGGACGCCCTATTGTCCTCCGTCCATTAACAAGCCCAACAAAACCATCTGCAATAAAGAGCTCGTTTGCTTCATGGGAGTAAGTACTGCGGAAATGAGCGAGCACAAATGTATTATAACGTATATACACGTATGTATCCCATTCCACGTTAACGAAACAATGAGCGGGAGTGGAAAAACCCTTCGTCACGCGTAACGAACTCACGGGCGAGAATATTTCGCAAGAAAGACGGGAAACGAATTCAAACGCAATTACGCACCAGGGATTGTTGCGCTCATTGTTACGAATCGCGCGAAATCTCGCTCATTGCTTATAAAATTGAATTTCGTGAAAAACATATTTTCCGAACCGGTTTTCCTTTAAGTAACGTTCAAATTCTAATCACGTAACTTCTGTGGTCGTATCCCACCTTGCGACGCCAAATTATCGGTAGAACCTCACAGTAGATTCTGGGATAACTGCATACTCGCTATTGTTGTTAAACTTTGCACGATTATTCGATAACTTCGGCAACAATTAAAAGGTCGTCAATTTCCCATTGAACCCGCCCAAATGAAGAATTACTGTTATTACTGTTATTACTGTTATTGTGAATATTTTCATTATTACCGTCGATGCCCGAGAGAGAGCTTTGTTCCAACTTTGGTAGTCGTTGAGGGGGCATTTAATTGTTACTAAATTGATGATAATACGATGATAAATGATCACATATTCTATTGATTTTATCGACCGATATAGACTCTGGCTGATAATTCTATCACGTGCGCCCATATTGGCTATAAATAAATCGTATGTAATAGAATGGCTTTATATATTGTTTTATCTTTAAAAGTTGATTTATTTCTCATGCAGTTTTTATTCAGCTATTTATTATCACGTACATTTTTAGTAAAATTTCATACAATTTCTCAAAGTACCAGTTTCACATAAATGTATTATGTGTATTATGTAGGACTGTGTAGAAATATTCCCAATACGTGATTAAATATATATTACTTGTCACTCGACTTTGACAATCAATTGAATATTGTAGTTGAGCAAAAAATAATTATAAGTATATATACGGGTATGAATTCTTCGCATTTCAGATCATTATTTGTTCATGAAATCTGACTGAGAAATTCCTTTGTTAAATAAAATCACAGCTTGGTAAAGACTGTAACAAGATTAATTAATAATATAATATTTTACAATATAAATCTATACTTATCTCATTTATATTATACATATACTAACGTTGATACATTGCGTACATGAGGTTGTGAAAATAAAATTAACACAGTTTATACAACAACACCTGTAAAATACAACACCTTGTTAAAAGAAAAGCCACATAAAAATCGATAATCATGTTTTACGTAAATTGAGAAATCATTGAAAAACATACATCGGTGCTCCATTTTACGGTTCCTCTGTTGTTTTTAAATCAAGTAAAGTTTCGTAACTGCGTGGTAATTTAATTCCAAACGGTGGTCGTCTAATATTATAGGCAAATCCCTACACTGTAAGGACACAAAATAATTTCTCTTCTGTTTCTGCCAATTCCTTAAAAATTCCGCCTCTGTTAATCCTCTCAAATTTCGTGCAAACTTTACCATGTGTGACTAAATGTATAACTTCAGTCTCTATTGCGAAAGGTATAACCTAGTGCGCAAAAATGTGACACGTTTATACACTTTCACTGCTCAGGTCTGACTGCTTATATTATTTTTATAATTTCTCTTTAGGATAACGCCACACATAATATCGTAATGTTAATTATCTACGGGCGTCAATGCTATTATACACATAATATCCCCTATGTTACATAGTAGTATTCATCGGTATTTCTACGAGCCGTTATAAATAACAAGGCCAAAAATTAATTTGATCTCTTTGTTGTTTAGTAGAGTTTAGTACTACAAATTATCGTAAACCATCTTTATTATTAAGGTGACAGAATTTTTAACTGTATACAATTAAGGCTATTTAAGAAAATGAAGTAACTTAACAATAATACATGTATACGCCATTCTTCCAAATTGAGAATGTATCTAAAAAACATAATATTCTTTCTACCTTATTTCACGTAGCAAAATGCTCAGTCAAACTACTCTTCCTGGTGAAGTATTCACATTTGAAAGCAAAGCCTCTTATGCGAAGAAAACGTGTACAAGAAATAATGTTTAATCTTATGTATTAAATACTTGAAATATTGCGCAGAGTATCTTCTGAGTAGACTTAAAACACTTGAAGTGAACAGCTACCGTGTTCTCGGAGATGCAACATACCTATTCTTACTACTGAACTTGCGCTTACATACCACAAGTTGTGTTGTTAGAACAAGGAGAAAGAGTTGTATGCAAAAGTATGTTGTGCATTATAAACAGAAAATGTAATATACATGCTAATAATATGCTGAAACAGTTTAGCAAAATGAAACACATGGTATATCTTCCGTAATATAATGTACTGTCTTTAGATTGATTATCATTTTACATTTCGTGTATATTAATTCTCACTTGACTTCACATTAGTAAATATCATTATATTTATATTTTTTAATTTACACTCAATTGTAAATAAATTGCATGACCTATCTCTTGCCCAAAATTTAATAAATCAAACAGAATGAAATCGATAATAGATTATCGATAAAAGACATTAAGAAGTTTTGTCTTTTTTCGCAACTTATTATTTTTTATAACGTCATAATAACGTCATGATTCAACAATTATCAAAATATCTTGCCCACAGTTTTTTATTTCTTGGCCTCCTGCTGCATTCTGAATAAATATCGAACTTTATTATATTTATTTTATTTTCTTTTCTTTTATTTTATTTTCTTTTATTTTATTTTATTTTCTTTTATTTTATTTTATTTATTGACAATCAAATCTCAATCAATTTCTATGTCTCGTCTCTATTATAAGAACGTTGTTATTTGAAGGTAATAAATCGGGTGAAGTATGTCGAATGCAGGAGGTGCTTTTTGGAATTTAAGTTGAAGATAGTGTGGTGAGAGGTAAGATAAATAATAATATGTGACCTCGCTTTGTCGTAGAGTGGTATAACCTTCCGGCTCTCTCGCATACATGATTCAATTTCCGACGCAACTGCGATTTTTGTGCTCGATCGTAGACACTCGTACAACAA
>JABFPT010003734.1:0-13527 GCA_022817245.1 Nixonia krombeini
AATAGTATGTTGCACATTATTGCATTTAAGGCAATATAACTTTTATTTAAATTTCCACTTATTATATCACGTTATTAACTTTATATTTTTGTATGGCATTTACTTATAATTTCCAAATTAAAATAAAAAAGATATATATTTTATATATTATAAAATAATTAATTTAAAAAAATTATGTTTACTTTAAATTTGAATATATAGATGTAGACTTTGAATAGTTTTATGACATACATTATTTAAAAGAAAAAGCATAATTTAATACCCTATTTTTCATGCTGCCGTACGACGCCCATTTTCCGGACCTGCATTTTGCAGATATTCGATCATTCCCCTGCGAGGGAACGGACGTTTTTGCGCAGTGTTGGTTGCGCGTAGGTCTTACTCAATTCTATTCACATTGAAGTTCTAACAGAACTTTTAGGTTCTTCAATATTTGTCATTAAACTGTAACGAAATATTCAATGATGACACTTCATAAATGTTTAAATTTATTACAACCCTCCAAGTGCAGTCAAAGGTGCGGTATAAAAAAATAAAAAATTATCTTGGTTTTTTAAGTGGTTTTTACCTGGAGAATGCTAATGAGAGAAAAGTATTCTGTTACATACAATGACATAATTATAAATGTTCGTATATCTATTTTTTCACACCTTTAGAGTGTTTGTCATTTACTTCAGTTGACAAGCCATTATTAACTCATAAAGTACTTCTGAATAATATAAATTTAATAATATTGTTAAAATGAATGGACTGTTTCTAGGCTGCATTAATCTGGATACTTAAAAAACTTATTCTCGATTGTACCTTCTCGGAGGTCTTCAATTAATCAATACACAATCTGCATTACGAAAGTAAAATATAAGTAAAATATTAAAAATTAAATTTTTCTTCATGGTATGCTTTGTCCATAAAAGTCCATCAAAAAGACTGCAATATTTTCATTAAAAAATATTAAAAAATAACTTCCTGCTATTTTGTACGATTTAAACGGACAGAAAATATTTGAATTATTGGCGGGAATTTTGCCCGGCATTTAAACTGTCTCCCGACCAATAACGGGCTGGGCAGTAGCCAAAGCAATATCCCGAAGAGTTGATTCGCGGAACGGTATTATTAAATACAGCAATCCTGAGCCAAAATCGCAGTGGCTTGAGCTGTAGAAAGCAGTGGAAGGAAGGCATGGGAAAGCAGGCGAGCAAAAGCGACAACGAGCAGCCAGTCTGCAGTGGCGGCAGCGCCGTCTCTTGAGACTCGGGTTTGCTCGAGACTTACGGTCGGCGGTCGGGCGCTTGGCTGTCTTTCGGCTGATTCAGTCAATTCAGCGCAATCCAGTGCCATCGACGCTCGATCAAGGCGCAAGGCGCATGGTGTGCGCTGTTAGCAGCAAGTCGCTAGCTCGTGTTCGGACACTCTTTACGATCTCATTAATATCGCGCTCGACTCGAACGCAATCACCGACAGCCAGACATTTTCGCTAATATGTGACGAACGTCGTTCGACGAAGCTTCCAGCAAGTAATAAAAACCTTGGGAAGAAAAGGAACGGAAGAAAACAGAAAGAGGAAGAAGACGACGACGAAAGAGTGGGAGGAAGAGAAAGAGGACTCGCACGGAGGGCCACGAGGCCCGTCCGAGGATTCGCCTCTGCGAGTACGAGTAAAAGATGGAGTGCCCACACCTTCCTCAAAGCGTCCGCGTCGGCTGCGATGATGTCGAGGCGACCTGTGCGAAGGATCCGCCGTTTGTATGCGCAGGTAAAGCTTGCCAAACCAGACCTTCGAACGCTGACCATCGCCCTGTTATTTCCACGAGCCTCCGCCTTTTCCCGATTACTCCTGGTCTGCGCACCAGAACGAGGATCGCTAGTTTTTTAACCACGCTTTGTTCGCGTTTGCAGTTCTTGTATTTTCCTTCCTCTTCCGTTCCTTCCTTCATCGGCTCCTTCCTCCTTTCATTCCTTCCTTCATTCCTTCCTTGCTTCCTTCCTTCCTTCCTTCCGTCCTTCCTGCTGTGCTTCCTTCCTTCCTTTCGTCCCGTGGCTCTTCCTTCTACGTCGCGTTTTTTCCTCCGTCTTGTCAGGCCGTTCCTCTCGCGACCTTGAGAACCCTCGACGAGGCCCAAACAGCAACACGAGATACACGTTGCCTTGTAATGACGAGGAAAGACTCACCGCTTTCCAGCACAAAATTGCAAACTGCTTCGTACTCTCTAAATCTACCTTCGAACGGTACGACAACGCACAATGACCAGGCCGTGACTGGCCATTTTTGCAAACATTTCTCGTGAAAAACGACACTACCTGTGTTATTTTGGTAGACTCGGTTCCGCACTTTCCTTTGTCATCAGGATCGATTCGCATGTGTATTATAGTTGCTTTTCTCATATCAATTGAGTTAGTGCTACATCTACGGATCTGGATCGACTTGTGCCGCGTCGTAAAAAAGTTCGTGATAGCTGAATTTCGTTTTACGTGCTTCGCCCGTCGAAATAATTTAGTGCATCGGTCGCAATTGTTTCGACTCCGACTCCGAAACTGTGCAGCAGGAGAAGTAGGCGAGTGAGTGCGAAAAAGGGAGCGGGACGAAGGAGGAAGAAAGAGGGAGAGAAGTCTGATTGTGCAAGACTAACAATTCCTACGTTATCAGCATTATTCATTATTAGTCATTCAAATTACAAAGAATAAACAAATTGTCTTTCATTTGCCGATTTATTGCTCTCTGTCCGCATCTCTTTTTTTTACATTTTATCTATTTAATACCAAATGCTCCACTTTTTGCACAATTTCGCTATTCAAAGCTCACAGGCGGGTAATAAAGCGATAAAAAGTGACGCATTTTTTTTTGCAAATAAACATCCACAACAGCAATTAATGTCGATATTAAATCGCAATGAGTTCGAGCCCGGACGAAAATATAAGTACGGTGTTCATGGAAGTGGAATAAAGCTACTCAAATATTACTGAATCCTTAGGGTTTAAATACTGAACATACTTTTAATCTATTCCAAAATCAACATACTAGTAGACAAGTGATGATCGGTTCATTGTATGACGGAAAGGTAGTAGTATGGTATGTACCGCAGACAACTCGAGGTGTCAGAAAATACTAGTCTTCTACCGGGATAAGTCTTTCTTTACGAGAGAGAGAGGAAGAGAAAGAGAAAGAGAGCGAGAGACGAACCGGAAGCGCCCTAATAAAAAAAAAGACGATCAACAGTAAACTACAGCAAATTTAATTCAAGCTGTGCGAAACTCACGGCATTTTCCACGCAACCGGTATGAATATTACTGTAAATGTACAAAAAGCAAACACTTGTGTGGATACGAGCAAAAGTTACGTGTATTAAATTGCGTAATCAAGCCAGGTAGAGGCAGAAAATCAAGAACGTACACAGTAACAATGATTCTGCTAGCCGAAGTTGCTAAAATGCGTATAAAAAGTATGTTCGAATTTGAATATTGCAATTGAAAAAGTCGCAGAAAACTGGTAGAAGAATTTTCGGGAAGAGCCGACACATTCTACGCGGACCTGTTCATGTGGCGAACACACGTGTGCGTTTGCCGACACGTTTAGCATGTTGCTGTGAGAATCTGTGCAAATCTTACCCACCAATGACTGTAAGACGAGGAAGCAGATTAATAGTGTGTGTCACTCCAGCCTAGAATTCGCATCATCGCTATGCGTGTGTGGGTTATGCGCTCGCGCGGCCATCATTGGAAAATCAATACCAGACGGGACTAATCAGCTGGCCTGAGATCCGTCATCATTAGAACTCGCCAGATAACAGCCAGCCGGATGCTCGATTTTTCTTTCGGCTTTAATTAAAGAATCTTTGCCGATTGCTCGGCCGATTGGAAGGAAACATTCTCTCGTGTTTTTATCGAAACAATCGCTTCTGGGTAGGAAAGGTCTATCGTGAACTTTGAGCAAATCGCATTGTGAAAGTATTTGCATACTACAATGAACCATGGCACTGTATTGATAAGAAATCGATGCCATTTAGGTCGATTTTCAAAATATTTCGATATATGTCGATAAATATGTAGATATCTTCAAAATATTTTTTTTTAGAATATATACATTTTTACATACATATATATATATGTAATAGCTGTTACAACATATATGTATTATAATTCATAATATATTTTTTATTTTTGTAAAAACTTGCGTACCGTATTATACCTTTGAAATATGTAGGCTTATCAACATCAGTGTACAATTTCATGCACAATGCATTGTTGTATTGTAATAAGTTCAATAACGCCACTGCACGAAAATGACCGACATATCGAGGATGGTAGTATGTTATTGTTGAATACAGTGTTTTAGTTCAACGATGACGATTGATTAATCCTCGCATTAAAAAAGTGCCATACATTAGTAACAACCACCTGACAAATGATCTCTGTGAATCAAGAATTTGACGGTTTACTTTCCTGCTGTTCCTTATCCTCGTACACTACTTGTGTTATTTAATTCTAACAACAAAAATTAGTTTATAATAATGTACCATGTACAGACTTCTTGTAATCGTGACATTTGTTTTTTGTACACTAACCACAAAAAATCACGACTCTCACTAGTTCGTTTTTACATCTTCTCTTTCTTCTTTACTACTTCTTTATCCATTTTATCGACTCGGTGCGATCAGAGTTTACGCTACGTGGCTCGTGACGCGTCGAAACGCTCGGCTCAGTTTCAAAGGTAGCGTTATCCAGCAACACTGGATTATTATTTATAACTGAAATACCAGTCTGATGCAAACAATTATAGATACCTTTTTTTGGAATGTAAAAAAAGCGAATATGTTGTATTTTTGATATTTTTTTATCAATTTATAATATTATTAATTTTTTACGTACTTTAGGTTTTTCCCACAGAGTATAAGAAATCATGAGTATAGAATGCAATTCCTTAAACTAGACGTATATTTATTTCCGTACGTTTTTTGATTTCTTATTGTATACAGAACACTTATCAAGTAAACTTATTACTTAATTGTAAAAATGATATAGTCAGATATACACAAATACACAGATTATTAATGAAAACATGTTTTTGAATAATTGGTTCAGAGTTGATGATTTCTAAAAATAGCAGAAAAACTAATTAAAAAAAAAAACAAAAGATACGATCTTTACACTACTTTGCAAAAAGAACTTGAGAACAACATTTATTTCATACGAAACTGACCTTTTCTACTATTCACAACGTATATCACAGGGAATGTGAAATATAGAAAATGTGTAATTTGCGGTAATATCTTTTATTTCTCGTCCAATATGCGTTATTTATTCATTTTCATTGCCTGCTTCAAACGAATCCAAGCAACCTTGTTTCGAGCAGTATCGCGGACTCAGTGGCCACGATCCATGCTTCGTCATTTTCCCGTTTCGTTATCGATCGGCATGTCCTCAATTCTAACATTGGCGATGTAAAATTCGCACGGATTCGCGGTACATTCCCGACTTCCCAGTTGTCCTCGATCCGTTTGCAGCAGTATCGATTCGCCGCGCCGGTGTTCCCGTCTTACCCGACAATGTATGTCATCGTCCAGAAGAATGATGTAAACACTCCGGACGCTCGATGTACAATAATCGGATAGCACTCTTGTGCGATTACCCCGCGGAACGCAGCGATGTAGCCACGACCCGACACGTAAGCTTTTAAGGCTTCGTGAGTGTGACAACGGAGTTGTTATAACCTTGAAAAAGATTCCAGTTTCATTGACGTTTTTCGAATTGCATAACTACTTTTGGAATTCTTTTACACCAATCCATATACAGTGATAACGTGGAAATGAGCATCAGTGTGGAACTAAAGAGGGACACTGTATACAATTCAGTAAATTTTTTTTCTTACTCCGTTTAACGTTTTGTATTAATAAGCGAATCACTCGGTTGTAAAACATTCGTTTATTATTATTGCATTCTAACATGGAAAGTTTTAACATGGTTTTTTATTTCTAGTTTGCGGAACGGAAAAAAGTACGTGGCTGTGCCTGCACTGCGGGGCCGTGCACTGTGGACGTTACGTCGGGGGCCACGCGCTGCAGCATCACGAGAAAAATACTCAGCACTGCGTATGCATCGACTGTGAAAATCTGGCGGTGTTTTGGTGAGTTACTTGCTTGTGCATGGAACCAAAAAAGAGAAAACAGCCAACCATTTCCTTCTTCCGCTCTAAGTGTATTCTTTCTGCCACTAACGTTTAATCAGTCAATTGAATCTCAAAGTAGATGTAAATTGGTCAATTTCCATTAGTCAAACGATACCTGAGCCGTTTAAAACAGTGCAATTTTATTACAGCTATAGTTGCGACGAGTACGTGGTAAATGACACCAGCACAGGCCACATCGAAGCGATCCGGCGCACCGCATTCCGCAAGAGCGAGCACAAGGAAAACGAGGAGGACTGGAGCTCGACGCGATCTTCACCGCGATGTACGGACAACGGCGCAGACACTGCGTCGGACGACGCGCTCTGGAAGGCGGAAGTAGTCGTGCGCAACCTGCGACCGAGGACACGAAAGAGGTTGCACTCCTTAGACGGCAGCAGTGCCGATAATCGGCCCGCGGCCAAGCGGAAAAACTCGAAATTAACCAAAGAAAAGAAGGTCGTGGGTCTGAGAAATCTTGGCAACACGTGCTTTATGAACGTCGTTCTTCAATCGTTCAACAACATTAGCCATTTCTGTGAATACCTGACGCAGATGCCGAGCCTTGAAGGAATTGCGTTCGACGAACCGGTAACTCACAGAGGTCGTATTGTTGCGCCGGGCAGAGCAAAGGAGTTGAGCGATGCTTTGCTTGCGGAAGAGTTGAGGAAGGTTCTGCTGGGTCTGAACTTGGGCGGTTCTAACGGCCAAGCCATTTCGCCCGAGTGCCTATTCCTTGTAATCTGGAAGGTGGTGCCACGTTTTAGGGGCTACCAGCAGCAAGACGCCCACGAGTTTCTCACTTACATGCTCGATAGGCTGCACACCGAACTGCTGCAGCTACTGCCGAGACTTGGGCACGAGCCGCTTGGCCTCCGCGGCAAGCAAAGCATCGTCACCGCCGTTTTTGGGGGTACGCTGCTCAGTGTCGTAAGTACTCATTTTCAGAATAGATTGTACGGGAGTCTGGCACAGATTCACAGTAACGTGGACGATAATGTGACTGATTCGGCAGGTTCACTGCATGAACTGTCGAACCGACTCGAAGACGCACGAGCCTTTTCAAGACCTTTCGCTCGACATTCCGGATAGATTTCAGAGACGAACGAAGGAACAAGAAGAGGTATGTAGCCTGACCTACAGTCTCACACGATTCTTCAAGGTCGAAGAACTGGCCGATAGCGAGCTCTACTTCTGCGAGAACTGCATGGGAAAGCAACGATCCACCAAGAGGTTTTGGATTCATAGGCTACCCAATGTGAGTAGGTTTATATATTTTTGCTACGTGTGTACTAATACACAAATTATGTAACTGTTGACTGAAATATGACAAAAGAAGGAAAGTAAGCAATAAAGTGACATTATTGTTTTGTATAGGTGTTGTGCCTTCACATTAAAAGATTTAGGTGGTGTAATTCCTATCGTTCGAAGGTGGACACACAGGTGGACTTTCCAATGGAGTCACTAGACATGTCAGCATTTACAGTTCGCGGTGTAGCGGGAGCGAAGCTCGGTGCTCAAAATAGCTATCTGTATGATTTAGCTGCCGTCATCGTTCATCACGGCTCGGGGTAAGACGGTCACAATTTATGCTACAAGTTTCTCGATGTTTTCCAATATTTAAGCGTGAAATTATCTTTCTTGTTGAACTAAAAACCATTTTTGATATATTTGCTATTTTTACTGTACTATATTTGCTTTCCACAATTTTATTTAGAAAATGTATGTTAAGTGTATGTTTATTTTTAAATGAATTATAAAATGTATGTTACTGCTGATTATTGATTTATTTTTCCTAACAGTGCTGGGACTGGACATTACACTGCCTTCGCTGTACACGACGGTCAATGGTTTCATTTTAACGACAGTTCCGTTCGTCCGGCGAGCACTGACTCGGTCGCCAAATGTAAACCTTATATACTCTTTTACGTGCGTAAGGAGTTCTCCATTCCACCTCCGTTGTGACGTCGTATATCCAAGACATCTCGTCTCAATAACGAGCGAACCTACAAAGCAAATGGATGCGAGAGCAAAATCGAGCGAGAAACGAGCGCGTAGGTGCCAATCCTGTTTTTCGTCTGTTAAGGGTTCCTTTGTTATGAGATTACACATTTACGCACAACAATTAATACTCGTTATATTCTGAATTTTTGTGAAAACGAGTTTGTGCGGTTCTAAGCAAAGCTATAATTCTAAAATGTATAAGAATTCATGTATGTTTCGTGTAACAGTTGCGAGTGTAAGAATTCTCCGTTTTTCATTCTTTTCAATGACGTAAAAACGTATACAAAATTGTTTTAAATACGTTTGACTAAAATTTAACCCTTAACAGAACAAATCTTGAAAGAATATGGTTCTAATGAACAACGAAGTAAATACGCGCCGACTTTTGAGACTGCAACATGAATTATGAAAACAGATAACGTAATAAGTAGCTCTGAATATGAATCAGTACCGAATAAAATGACGGAAAACAGTACGAAAATAGTACAGAGTTGTTATGTCATGTTGAGATACTTTGTTTATGTACTTCTTTTACTTTTTCTTTTACAAACTGTCCACATCAAACGCAGTACCTTTTGTGTCCGTTCCGTCCTGTTGCACGAACTTTGTAAACACTTTGAGTTACTCTTTTTTTATTAAAAAGGACTTGCGTTTAAACTTTTCTCATTAAAAAAACTTTTAATAAGAAAAGTTTCGTTTACTTCTAAGAATTAATTTCGATTACATTTATTTCAGTGTTTGATATACTGACCAATACCAAGACTTCCCCAAGACTTGAGAAGAAAAATGAAAAAAAAACTATAAAAAAAATTGTTGTTCCGATTCCAAGATCATGATACCCGAAGTAAAGCAATTTTCTTAGTTTTCATTTTCATCCACGGAGGACGAGTAAAATACTCCTACTCTGTCTTTCTCTGTCTCGCTCGTTTCTTAGCGCGTCACGCTCTTCTCTCGATTTGGTTCTCTTTTACTCTCCTTTTCTCTCGTAGGCAGACGAGCAAATTCTATATTTTTCTAGCTGCCGTTACGCGTATAGCGAACAAGAGTTGCCAATCGTTTGATGAAAAAAGACAAAAAAGGTAGAAATTCAATTGTGATACTGAACGAAGAATAGCAAAAAAATGATAACAAAGGCATTAAGGTTTTACGTACGGTCGTATACGTACAGCCCATGTGTGTTTCATGTGTATGCGTGTATAGAAATGTGTATGAAAGCATATTTAAGTGAATGCATTGCGAAGTTGATTACTGATATCGCGGAGTTCGAGCTCGATCGAAAAGCAGTATTCAGGAATTCATTTCATTGAAGCTATTTTCGTTAAAAGTGAACAGTTGTAGATGTTTGTTTCTGTGACCAGGTATGTTTTCGTACCAAGGAAAATATAACACAATCAATAAGTACAATATTTGTTTAGAAAACCTTGTCTTATTTTGTTTTAAGAAAATATGCATATTTTATGAAATGAATTCCAGATATCGATGGGCAGTGAACAGGGGATATTGCCTTGATTCTGAATTATTTTGTGTCGAGCTTCACCGCGATCGTCTGCGAATGTCTCGATCGACTCGACTCGAATCGAATCGGAGCCCTGTTGTCTTCTTTTCCTTCCACGAGTACAATGTGACTACGCGCTCGATTCATTTTCTTGTTCCAGTTTTGCCAGATCGCTTGTTTTGTTCGGGATAAATCAATTTCGTTTTTCGTATCTACGAAATTTCAATTGCTTCACCGTTCAACTAGTACAGCAATCTCGCTATGATATTGTGGAACGAAATTAAAAATTACATCTGGCATTGCTGCCTCGTAAAGAAATATGAAGAAGAAAAAGAAGTGCAAGCAAAAATGAAATAGGAATACCCAAACCTTCCTGTGCACACTCTCCGAACTTTCGAATCGCTCGATGGTTCTTATGTGATTATTTAAAGACTTATTTTTTCTATAACGGTAAATAATAAGAATAAACTACTTATAATTGTAATGTAATAAGTTAATGCGTAGCGGAGGAACGTTTTATTAAAATGATGTCTCGATAATTCATTGCTGCTTCGGGACAGATAGAAAACAAAACTGATATAAGAACTCATTTATTATCTACGACCGAAATTACTCAATGCGACCATTTACAAGATGGGAGAATTACAATGGACGATGAATAACAGTCTAACGCTTCAAACCACGAAGTAAGATGTATGAATGACAAACAAAATAAATCATCTGAACGAGATATCCAGCTTTTGTTTCTTTACTTGCTCTTTCGTCTTATTTCGGAAACAATTACATAAATCGTTGAATAATTTATGTCCATTCACCATGCAATGTATTATTTGTTTGATTCTTAAATTTGAAAAAATTAATTTCATGATATAATAATACTAATAATTCTGTAGAAGATAAAAACTTGAACAATAATTATCCTAGGTTAAATATTATTAATGAATACCAACGAAACGACCTGTTGTATATAAAGCAAATTCCTGCTTTATCGACAGCAGTACAGTTTTACTGACGTTTTCTGAAGATTTCCTACTAAACTTCTGTTACTTCTTCCTGTTCAACAAGAATTGTTATCTGCACCATTTAAAGCAGAAGCAACATACATCAACTGACTTTTTCGCAAAATTCTTTTCCAAAGCTTTCTTTGGTGAAGTAATATTCCTTCTGACATCAACAAATGAGTCATTATTTTTTATCGTCTTTTTCCTATTTTCCTTTTCAAAAATTGGTTTCATCTTCTCATTTTCTTTACGCTGACAGTAGTGTTAAATGAATATTTCACCAAAAATTTAACAAAATCAAAGAACTGTTTGATAATATAATTTAAGAAATGAAGTTTACGAATTTATATTTACCTCAAATGCAGAGTGTACATTTTTTTCGGGCAGAAAATCGCATGATTCAGTTACTTGACAGTCGGTTTCTCGAATCCAGTTGTCGCGTCGTAGTTGAGGTGTCGCTTCTAAAAGTTTCGGAGTGTCAAGTAAGTCTTGTTTAGATTCAGTAGATGTACGGGGAGATACAAATTCGAAATCTAAGCTATTTCTTATAGATCTTTCTCGATTTATAGTTTCATCGGATCTTGCACTCATTAGTGACTCGTTGCGGAACCTGGTGTTTTTGTAAATATGCTCTACTTCTTGAAGTAAATCTGAATTCACATTTCTCAACAATTCTCGTCGCTTCATTGAAAATCTCTGTACAAAACCTTTTATTTTAGGAACGAAACTCTGCGATTTTTGTCGACAGTTATCAGATACACAACTTATAATTTCAGAAGGCGTTTCTTCCAGTCCTGCTTGTGCAAGTCGCATGATACTTGGATGTATATTTAAGTTACAATATTTTTCTATTTTAGGAACAAACTTATCTGACATTTTCCACTATAAAAAAGTAATTCATAATATTCCTTCGAAATGAACGTAAAAATATTAATATCGAAATTTGGTAAAAAAATGTTTAAACATTCATTCATTTACAGAATCATTTTACCTTTTGAATATATTCACAATCGGTAGTCATTTTACGTTTCGAAGAATTAACACTCCTATTTTCTGAAATCGTGAAGGGAAAGCGATCCTGCATGTCTTTCCTCGACTCAAACAGATAATTTAGCCTCGACATTGAAAAAGATGACCGCAACATTATCCGCTTCATTACATCCTTGCTTTGAAAATCCTCGGCACTTTTCGACCTGGTTATCCTACTTTCCTTAATTTCCGACTTAACACCAAGCTCCTCAAGCTTTTCGAAATCTTCATCCATGGCTGTATGTTTCGCAATTCCGCCATCTGCACTTACTTCATTGTTCAAGTTTTTATCCGTTTTATCATTAGTCAGCAATTCAACGTAATTTTCTGAACATTCTATTTTGCACTTATCTTCATGTAACATGACGTCACACTTTTTCTGTAGCTCTGAATTTTCTGTGATGTTTTCAATATTTGCTAATTCAGCAATATCATCAAGATTCATACTTTCAATATTATTACAAAGCTTTATATTTTCTATCGTAGGTAATGATTTACTATTATCCTGCGAATTGCAGCAATTTAAGTTTTCTTTTTCATGTATGACCTTTTTATTTACAGACATTCCACTACACTCTACTAATTCATCTTCTACATCTTGAGCGTATTTTTTCGACAAAATTTCTTTAAATTCTTCGCTTACATGAGAAAATTCAGCGGACGAATCTTCTTCATTTGAACTGAACAATGTGCCCTGTGACTTTGCAAGATCTTGTGATACATATTCTTCCTGTTGTACACTACAATTTTTCCAATTCTTCTGTTTCACTTCTACATTCACGATTGAGTTGTTGTTGGTTGAATTGCTACCCTTCACCCCCTGACACATTTCATGAAATTCATATTTCTGCTCATTAAAATTGACATTTTCGTTTCCGTTTATTGATTTGTATCGTTTCAAAGACTCGTTTACTTGTGAAGAAATAAGAATTATTGTATTGCTTACATATTCCGAAACTTGTGAAGTTCCCGTTTCCTCCGAGGATGCGGAATGGAGTTTTCTCTCCACGTCTTTTACCAGTTGCGGCGAATTTATGTCTTCTGGCGATTTAGTTGGTATTTTGACCGGTATTTTTGAGAAATTGTTTGAACGTCGTATCGAGCTTCTTAAACGCTGATTTAATTTGTTCACTGAATTAATACTCGATGAATTGTAGTAACTTTTGGGTTGGTTAACAGTATTTATTTTGGTGGGTGATTGTAATGACGGATATTTCCGTGTTGGACAACGTAAATCATAACCTGTATTTGTCCGATCAGAGACCCTCAATTTAAGTCTACCATTCCTTTCTTGAACCGAAAGTTTTTTCGTATGTGATTTCGATAAAATGTTTCCCCTCGTAGAATGGATTTTATACGTTTCACCACTAGTAATTGATTCAGATACTGACCTTGGATAAATAATTATTTCAATAATAATTCGATTTCAATTCAGTAGACACAAATGAATGCCAATTATTTAATGTTTAATCCATATTTCCATGTAATTAACAATGAGAAAAATATTGTTTAAGTATAGCGTATAATATAATTCTATAAAATTCTTTAAATTATATTTACAGAATTTTATTGTTTATGTCATATGAAGTATTATATTTTTAAGTGTAGATTTGTCTCACTAAAGTACCTGATGTCTAAAGTGGGAATATTAACATCGTAGCATTTCTGCATCCTCGACTTATTATTTTCCGCATGATACCCTTTCGAGAAACATATTTTCTGAGAATTATTAATCGAACACATCTTTCGCGAAGATTTTGGCCTATCTGTGTAAGATCCTGCGAGTTCAAGATAATTCAAATAGTTGAAACGAGCGTCTTGCATCGTATCTTTGGGAGAAG
>JABFPT010003738.1:0-13509 GCA_022817245.1 Nixonia krombeini
ATATAAATGATTATTGTTACTAAGGAACCTTACCTGGGATCATGATGTTTGAAACCATACCACTGAATGAGTGCCGCCTCAGCCGTTTTCTTCGCAACGATTACAGTAAGCTCAGTAACGTTGCAAGCGACCTTATCACCGTTGCTGTTCGGCGCAACCTCCAGCTCTGTGAACTCGTTGAGCCCGGCCTTCTCCCGTAGAGTGTAGATCTTCTGGAGGCACAGTTTCGGATTAAAGTGAAAAAATACTTTTCCCGGGCCGCCATCCTTTGTCAGGATTTGGATGGACTTATGGGTCTCCCAATCCCAGAGCTCTTGCAGGTTCTGATTGTCCAGTACAGTAAGCGTGTACTTGCCGTTGTCCAATGACTGACCTCGGATCTTCTTGAGATTCTTCAGGAAGTTAAGCGAGATGAGGGGAAAGCTGCGCACAATCTTGAGGTAACCGTCGATGATCTCAATCATGTTCAGATTATCCTCGAGCTCTTTCACGATGTTCCTGCCGCCCCGAATCTGAATCTCTAGGCTACCTGTAATGTGCGTGCAACCGCGCAGTTTCTGCGCCGAGGCGATGCTGTCAACGTTCGCCCCAGCACACTCCTTCAGACACTTTCCATCGCACTTTTTACACGATGCCTTGCCGTCGGTCTCTTCGTCCATGTAACCAGCCGGACAGTCGATCAAGCAACTGTCGTTGAACGGTTTATACGGATACTCCTTAATGATACCGAATGCCTCGCGCGGCTTCTTCATTTTTCTGCACTCGCTTTCCGTGATACAGCGGCGGTTCATGAACTCGTAGGTGCCAGGCGGGCATTGCTTCACGCACTCGTTCCCGTTAACCATCACTTCACGACAAACGATGCAATCGTGGGCAGTCGGTCCGGTACAGCCTCCCAGACAGGACGGATGACAGCATTCGCCGGTCTTCGAACAGGTGCGATCCCCAGTGCACTTTGCCGAGCACACTGAAAACAACATCATTCATAATCATTTATGTTTGCAACGTTTTAGCGGCGGGCATTTTCATTAGAAGTTTACGAGGCCGTTGCGACACCTCTCCAAGCATTTTGCATGCTACACTGTTATTGACTTTGAATAAATTTAAAAAAGCGATGGGACTTGAAGAGCAAATGAATAAATTGATTTACGACGTGTACTTGGAAAAGGAACGGAGCCTTGAGGTGCAGCGTGGAAAACAAACTCAACCGCGGCGTAAACGATATGTTGAAATACATAAACATCAATTTCAATGTGAGTTTACGCAAAACGGTGCATATTATATATCAGGAGGTTTCGAAACGACGCAAGCGCGAACAAAGAGATACATTTGCTAATGAAACCCTTGATATTATTCGCTGATAACGCGTTGCGTTGTATCGCTATTATTAATTACGTGTAATGCCGCATAATGACGCTGTAACGTCGTTAACGCAATACGAAAAATCAATAATTTCATCTGCTTGTAAACGTTGCTGACGAATTGAATCACAGCAAAGTAAATTACTCGTGTCACCGGTAACGTTCCCAATCATCCATAACCCGTCATTCACCTTTTTGGCAGTGCTGTCTGTTCCAACACAACGTTTCGTCCGGTTTAGTTGGTCTCGAAGGGCAAATTCTGTCGCAGACTGGACACCCATTTTTTTGCTTATTCCTCTGCAAGGCAAAAAACGAGTTATTACTATTATCAATCAATTTACATATGCGATACAGTGATAAAAAAGTACTGAAAACAACTGGCCAAGTTTAATAGTAAAGTATGATGGAAATGAGCATTCTTTTAGTTTTTTTTCAGTCGGTATAGAAAAAAGGTAAACATTTTGAAAAAGTTGGATAAGGCGGCGGTGAAAAGGATCGGTAAAACGCGGCTGAAATGGGATAATCGTTTTTTCACCGTCTGGAGGTATATTTATTGGATCATTGAAACGAGCAAACGAAGGCTCGTAAGCTGCTCGCAGACGCGGCCACCTCGCCGAGAGAATCTTTACTGCCACTCGCAGGCTCTTAGGTACGTGTTGATCTTGCTGCAGGTTAAAGGATTAATAAAGATGTGAGATAGCCGTTACGGTCGAAAATCTAGCGGAGTTGCCACGATCGCCGGCACGTTTCTTGCGCAGTCCCTCGCTTTTTCCTCGAGTGCGTGCGTGCGAGCCGCCGAGTTTACCGACTATACGCGTTGTTTTATTATGCCGGCCTTGCCGGCGAGCAAACTTTTAACGAGACTGGAAAATGAAAAAGAGCAATACAGCCGCGCGAAGGAGAGCGGCTTTTCTCTCGCCGGGACGCGGTTGCTATTTAAAGATGAGCGAAATTACAGGATTTAAAGCGTCGTACATTTGTTTAAGTCGCGCGACTTTTGTTGCCCTGCACGGAGGATCGAGACGACGACATTCCTGGTGCGATTTTTCCTCAGAATCATATCTTACAAACGCAACGAGGCACCGCGCGTTCCAAAACACGGTTGCTAGTCAACGGTCGGTTTCGCAATTGCCTTATAATCGTAACCCATTTTCGACGACATAAAGACTCTTTTACTTCCGTGACAGTAAACATCTCGGATTTACACCCTTTCGAGCTACACGACCGCCAATACATTGTTTATTAATACAACGCATACGTCTCGCCGCCGGGGCTACGCTTCCGCGACACTTTGTATAAGCATACTACGCTATTTTACAACACTCCTATAATCGTTTATAATGTTAGCGGCGCATGCAACTGCGTAATAATTCCCAGCGCTTAACGCAATAGGGAACGTGATATAGAACGATAATAACAATAATAGTAGAATCGACGCAGTTGCATCCGCGGTTGGAAAGACCGGCAAGTTTATGAGACACCTTTCAGGACGGCTCCGCGAGGATTTGTTCGGCTGTTATGCTCGTCCGCGTGTAGTTGCGAGTAATATATGTATTACACGAAGAGGCGAGGAAGAGTAACAAGGCGACGGTTAATTATTGCTTGCCGCGGTGGCGGTAAAGAGCGCGACAAATGCAACAAAATAGAAAACGATACTCGCCTGGATTTATATCTCAGCTTTTTCATCGCGGCCGAGATAATGCCGTGGAACTCGCTAATCGCGCGGAGACGGATAACGCAATGGCTATATTCTTCCTTTTTCCACGCACAAAAGCAGGGAAAAAGTTTTACAGTTTATCTCTGTCGCTTTTCTCGACTGCTCGCAGGCAGCCCGACGAGGAAAAACATTCGTTAAAAAATCGCTTTTTTTCTTTACAAACGGTGAGTCTTAGAACAGCGTTTTTTTCCTTGCAAGGCGACATTCCCCGTCGCGGAAAAACATAAAATCGCATAATGGGATTCGAATCGAGCTTGGTTTTTACATCTTCATAAACGCTCGCTGTGTAATACGTATAAAACCAGCAATTTATACATTACGTGTGCGCGACGCGTGTACGTACGCGTTACGGTCGTGTGTATTACACACGTAATAACCATCTCTGCTTTGAATCAGCGCTGCTTCGAGCCTTGGCATTTAAAGTTCGAGTCAACATGTTTGCTTTATCCGCTCCAAGTGTTGAATTTGATGGTAGTAATTGAAACGTGAATTAAAACGTCCGTAGCTGATAATATCAAATACGTGCCAGAACTGTGAAAAACGCTGTTCTGAAAATCACAGACATTTTTGACGTAATTAACAAAATGTTTACAATGAAGCTTGGCTTGATTCGATAAAAATAACATCAAGTACGCACACGCTTATGCTTGTTTACATGAGAGTGACTGAAACATGAAAACATGTCTAATAGTCAGTACTGGAAACTGACGCTTATGATTAGTAACTTGAAAATTTAGCTTTCTATTTTCGCTCTATTCTTTTTAAGAATTCATATATTTGATGTGTTTGCAGAATTTGAAACATGAAGTTCAAGGACTAATTATGTAGTAAAATATAAGGAAGGGACTGTATATTTAAATTGCAAAAGTTACTAATTATAGGTATCAATATTCAATACTCATCTTGATTAGGTTTTGATCAGATAATCATATTTATAATGAATACTTTACATATCCGGATAAAATAAGGTCTTTATCACTGATGTCTTGATTAGAAATGTGACACTTTTAAGTTTATCGTACTAAGATCTAGTCTGGTACTTGTCTAATTTTAATCGGATACTGATACATTTTCTTATTACATCAACATAACCAGAGCCAGATAATATGCAGATGACAACTAGAAAACAAGTTAAAGCACTATTACGGCCTTGATAAGAATGTGAGATAAGTGATTTCTTTCAATAATTGATGGTAAACAAATACAGTCGTACAACAGAGATAAAAAGATGTAGTTACTTAGCTCTTATGAAGTTACTCTGGAATATTTCAGCGACTGATTAGAACCGGACGAGTGCCGAACTAGATCTTAACAGGGTAATAGGACTAAAAGCGTAACATTCCTGATCAGAAGCGTATCAAGCGCTCTCCTTCAACCGGATACGTACCTCAAACGTTATTACCTGATCATGGCCTGATCATAATTACGAGGCGGCCTTGTCAATGCCTTATCAATGCCTTATTAATGCCTTAACTCATGTTCTTCTCCGAATGGTCAGGTTGATGGTCGCCGCTGAAATAAAATGCTTTGGCCAGTGATAGCAGGTTGCAAGACAGTAATTACCGCGATAACATGTTCGTCTTTCCCGGCTTTCGCGATGCTGTTCCAATCGATGGTATCGACGTAGCACAGCGCCGGATTTTTCTCGAATCGCACTGACCCACGGACGATGTCGGTGAGGGAGTACAGGCCGATCTCTTGAAGGTGCATCATCTCGAACGCCACCAAAGCATAATTGATAAATAACGAGTGGCCGCGAATCACCGTCAAATTAGGAAACAATTGGCTGAGATTCCGCAATCCGTTTACTCTGAAAGCAACAAAAACCAGGGATTAGTCAATCTGAAACTTTTATCTCGCTTTCATTTGGACTGGAAATAATTCATTTAATATCTTTTCATCTAATGTTCCTTTAATATCATGAAACAAAAAAACTCAGCCTTGATAAAGCAATCAATTCACTTCTGTTCGTGCTAGTTTCAAAAGTTGTACGTTTAAAGTGTGAAGAAACGTATGTCGTTGCAATCACGGCGTCATTGCATTTTTCAACAATGACGCCACTACCGCGTCAGAGACACGCACAGGCGGATCCCCCGCGCAAAAATGAACGGCGCTGTTTTATCCTGAAAGTAACGTTACCGCCGAACGACCGTTTTGTTCCACTTCTCAGCTTTCAGAACACGAGACAGGTGTTTCATTATTCTCCTTCGTCGGATTCGCTTTACCAGGATCTGCCACGGACAGGCATTATCAGTTACCGCGCGCGAACCAACAGGCGACTTCGTCTTCGCGTGCATCCGCAAATTATCTGTCCACGTGGTAAACTATTCGCAGCAAAGTATTGTTCCACGACGCGTATTGTAAAAAAAATGTATGCATAATGCAAAAAAGTGTATCTCGCGAAAAAATGCATACTGCGAATATACGGACTTTCAAGCTATGGAGCAAATACTTTCAGACTGCCAAGCGTGTTATCGAACGGTATTTTTACCGCGTTTTATCGAATTGTCATTAACGGCGGAACAGGCCGGTAAAAATAAGCGGAGAAGCGGGATTTAACGGACGACATTCGTCATCTGCCAGCAAAGGCGGACGCGGGAAGGAAAGCGGCCAGAGACTTGAATGGAATAAAATCGCGGTGACTCGATACCGGAGCGGTAACCGGAGCAGATAAGATTCGCGTCCCATTGAAACGTGACATTTCGTCACTCATTATTTGTAGCGCGATACGCGGCTTTTAAAAGGCCGTGCACAGCTGTGAAAAGAAGAACGTGCATTTTTTAAAAATAGCGTCTAACTTTAAACATGATATGCAATTTTGAAAAGGCCGCCTAAATGTTGTAACGCGTCACGTGGTATTGAAATGGCCGTGAGGTTTGTTAACCAGTCACGTGGTATTAAGAAGGCCGCGCGGTTTTTAACAGGTCACGTGGTGTTTAAAAGATAGTACGGCTTTAAAAATATTCACGTGGTATTGAACAGGCCATGCGATTATGAACAGGTCACGCGGTATTGAAAATACTGCGAGGTTGTTATAACAGGTCACGTGGTATTAAAAAAAGCGCGTCATTTAAAAAAAAAAAAGGCCGACGCATAATCGTGACCATGGCGTCTGAGAATGATATTTTTTCCCTTCCGTCAATTACACTTTTCATTCCGGAAAGTCGCAAAGCCGAAAATAGTCATGCAGCTTGGTGTGATCTGATTATCGGGCACGCGGCGCGTATTAATAAATTAGTTAATGAACCGCGGCGACTGTTCGCGCGCGGTGCGTACCTCGCACCAAAGCGGAAGTGTCGGGTAGCGTACAATTTGCGAAGCGCTAAATATAGCGCGAGCCGCGCTCTCAACCGGAAACGATCTTTTATAAAAGCTGGTCATCGGCAGCGACGAAGGAGGTCGAGACGGCCGCCGGAGAGAAGTCGAGCCGCGGGCGAATTTCGCCGGGTAATTGCGCTAATTAACGCTCTGAAGCACCGAACCCGATTCACCGACCACGGCTTATTGACTTAATCCCGAAATTAACTGTAAACGGTTCTTTGCCCGGGCCTTTCTGCCGCGGCGGAAAGAGATCCGATTTCGTTTTGAATACTTCGCGATTTTACGGCTTGAGAATATTGTACAGTGACACGAAAATAACGTCACAAAAGGAGAATAACGAAGTTATTGCCAAGGAAATTAATTAATAATTAATGATAATTTGAAAACAGATTAAATATAGAAAACGTCTGAAAGTACTAAAAAAAAAATTATAAATGCATTGTACGTTATAGAAGTATGTTGGTTCAATTATATATTGTGTGTGTTACATTAAATTTTTATGTAATGCATATTGTTTTGCATGTTATTATGATTTCGTTATATATATATATATATTTATTGTATATATATGTATATATATATTTATTTGAAGTACTAAATTTTATATTATACAGTAAATTTGATGCTATATAAATTGTTGCAAAATAAAAAATAGTATCACAACACTTTAAACGTTACATGATAATCATAGAAAATTTGTAACATGCCAGCTACAGAAAAATATAAATAAATTCATAACAATTCACTATGTCACTCTTAGTAATATGCGGTAACAAAAATAAAAAGTATTTGGTATCATTATCGTTGGAAGATGAAAAGTGTCGTGCCTAACAGTCGTTTCGAACGTGCGAACAAAGCGAGAATTACCTGTAGAGTACGAGGTATCCAGTGATTTCCACCAAATCTGGAAAAGTGAGGTTCGCGTAAGCCGAGTCGTCCGCGTGGTCGATCAGCAATATCTGAACAAATCCTTCGACGACTCGGCAACCCTCCAGTCTTGAGAACTCGCTCACGGAGTTTCTTATGTCTATACTTTGGCACACTGAAACGAGAAAAGCTGCGTTTTAGTCGGTCCCAGTCCCCTTCGAGGCGGCCATTGCCGCCGCGGCAGCACGCGGCCGAAATGTCGCGAATCGTCGCCGCCGTGTTTTTTGCCGCGGCTCAATGTCGCCGGGCCGGTGCACGCGTCCAGCCGCGGTAAATGGATTTTTTCCGCGCGCATCTCTCTCGCTCGCGACCTCGACGCTCGAGTCAATGCCGAGGTCAAGGGAGTTCACGGTTTAAAAATAATCCCGAACGCACCCACGTTTCGCTACACGCGTTTATTTCTAGCTTATTTTCCCGGGGTATTGACAGCCTCGGTATACCCCTGCGCCGAGTACTGTGCAATGACTCGGTGAACGATCCTTCCCTGTCTCTCTCACTCCCGTACGCTCGCCCTGCACAACATCTGTATCTCCGACTCGCTCCCACTCGTTATCGCGCTTAACACTTTCGCTAAAAAGCAACGAGTCGAATTCCTCGCTCGTCTCGAAGGCAGCCCCCCCCCGGCCACCACCAGTACAGCCGCTTATCATTGTTTTATCGTTTTATCAGTACGATTTGCAACATTTTAGCCGCCGCGCTTATAAGCATATCTCGGTAATAGCGAGCGCGGAAAAAGCGCAAAATCGATCCGCCGATTTATAGCCTCATTTTCTGCAGCTAACTCTCGATGGCGGTAATTGCGAATAACGCAACAACTTAACATGACTTGGCATTGACGCAACAACAAAACTTGAACAACGTCGCGGAAAACTCGAATGCGTCAGCGACAAAAAGTCGGACGGCGTCGCGGCGGCCATCGTCAGTTTTCTAAATGCAAATTCGCGAAAAAGGGAGCCGGGCCGTGTGTGCCGGCATTCGGCCATTTACAACAGGCCGGCGGCCTCTCGCGCTGGGAAAAATGCACGCGCGCTGTTCCGCCGTCTTAGGTATATAGCCTACTTAAAGAGTTGCATCGGTCGCGCATTCCAGACACTCCCCCCAAGGTTGGTAGCCATTCACCCAAAGGCCGAAGCACTCGGATGGCCTACAGGCTGCCGGTGTGTGGAGCGCACGTACGCGATGCGACAATGCGAACACGACCGCGGCTCGACGAGGGAGAGTGACGCGGATGTGGTGTGAGAGAGGGGAGGAGAGAGAGAGAGAAGAAACTTAAAAGGGGGTTAGGAAATTAGAGAGAGGAGGGATTAATGTGTGAATAAGGAGTAGGGGAGGGGAGAAGATGCATAGTCGGCGAGGAAAGTGCACGGCGAAGCCCGCGAGATTAATTCGTACCTTGAAAGTTAAATCCTGAAATGTGCGAATTTCAAGGAATTCGTTGCAGTTCGACCGGAATAGCGCGCGGCGGGTAATGAGAATCGATTGATTGATCGGCGGAAAGAGGAAGGGGAGAGACAAGCTCGCTTACGTATTGAACACGTTAACAAAATTAAAGTAGTAATTGTAACTAAACGAATACGTCGACCATCGCGACTTTTCCGCCAGTCAAATCGTCGCGTTCGCGGCCCTGCTCTCATTCCCCGTCTTTTCCTTTCCTCCGTACTGCGCGTCGTGTGTGTATCAAGATCTATAAATATGTTCGACATTCCGCGCACTCGGCGGTCGAAAGGCAGGTACGGCCGTGTATGGGGTCCCGCTCGGCCGAATCTAACGATAATCGTCCGCATTTGAATAACGAGTCGGAGCATTTTTCGGGTGCCGCGTGCATTTGGTTCAGGGACGTTGCTCGGCGGGGAGACGCACGGCATTCGAGCGGCCGTGAAACCGCGTTCCGCTCGCTACGCTCGCGGCTCGATTGTTCCCGCGTCGGAGATGGCCGAATAATCGGCTGCCGTGGTGGCGCCACCACGCGGTCCCCATTCGAAAGTGGCTTTTCTCTTGCGGAAATCGCTTTTGCCCAATATTTTGTAACATCGTTTAGAGGAATCTATTTCAATAAATATGGATGGTACATAAGTAAAATGTTTTTCAAAAGTTCACGTTCGACATTACGTTTTCTTTCCACAATTCGACGCGTTACCTGCCGGGAGCCTATCTTTAGACTTGGCATCGTTAGCTATTATTGACCGGTAGCCTATTAATAGGCTCCTCTCGCTATTGAAACTACATCTGACAAGAAAAGCGCCGGTCGTTAGCGTCTGTCCGCTTCATTCAAGAGCGGTATTAAAGCAGCAAACTAACTTTACATCGAAAGATTTAACTCTTTTTACTTATGTTCAAATATCCTGTCGAGCACAACTAAATCTCTAAGTAAATTTCTGGTCGGTGAAAGAACAGATTGAAGAACAAGCGGGTAGATAAAGAATGGTCGCGTGCAGGTGCATTACATTGAAAAAAAGTTCTCCTCTTTCATCAGGGTATCATGTTTCCGTAAAAGCAAGGCTTTGAAGATTAGATCCTTTCAAACGTCGGCGGCGAACCGTTTTCCAAAGATCGAAGGGGATCGGCGCAATATCCAGAATCCGACGTAGTCTACTGGAAACTACGTAGTACGCGCGGCGTCGATCGATAGGTAATACGGTCAAGGTTCCGGTTCCGGTCGCGTAGCTGACTATTTCGAGGCTGGCTGCACAACGTAGCGAAATTCGGCTTTGACCCGCATTGGAAATTCTATATTTGCATGCAAACGAACCCATCGACCTTTCGCCGAGCGTTTATGCGAAAATAAACACGGACGGACAACCTTTACCGCGGCCGAGCCGCGACTTCCCTCGTTTCTCGATTTCAAATCGAGTACAGCCACGCGGAACCGCGACGAATGTCCGAGCAAATCCACGCCGGGTGATTATTTTCCGTCAACGTTGCTTTGCGTAACGCGCCTTTAACTGAAAACATTGTTTGCGTTCGCATCGCGCAACGTCACTATTCGCGTAATGCCGCTGTTGATCATACGCCGCGAGTGTGGAGCATTTGTTTATCACATCGAGAGCCGGTGATGTAGCTTTACGTCGTTTCCGAAAGTTTATAGTCGGTTGTACGTCATTCTTGCAAAATGTATAGTTGCCTTCTCGGCGCCATAAGTTTACGGTATTTTTAACAATGCAGAACTATTTTCCTGGCGACGTAACTTCACGTCATTTTTTGAAAATGAATAGATGTATTCCAGACAACGTAATTTTACGCCATTTTTGCAAAATCCGGAACTAGCTCCTGTTGACGTAATATTACATTATTTCATAAATTTCTGCCTAGTTGTGTTTGGAGCAGTTACGTAAGATTGGTATATAAAACTGTTGTAAAAATTCTATTTTTATTGCATAAGCTATTTTCAACGAATTTAACGACTGTTTCATTTTAAATGCTTTCACTGTGAATTTTTTATTTTATTCCATTTTGTCTGTTTGACGTCTGCTTATTTCTTAATTTTAATATTACAACTTTACTTGTTACACTCTTGCAATTTGCATTTTTGACATGTACATTTTTTACTTTTTGATATTTCGACCGTAAATTTTCATTTTTTCAAAAATTCACTTCGACATTTCTGCTCTTTTTGAAACGACAACGTTATCATTGCAACTTTTTAATATGTAACAGCAAACAGTTTTTTTCGGTTCTAAACAATAAATGGTTATAGTTTTTTTAAACAAATTACACGTAAACAGTAAATTATGAATTAAGTGTAATAAAGAAATTCGTGACAGAATCGTCAGTCATAGTAGTTTCCCATGACGGAACCGGCGTAAATCAGGTGCGAGATCGGCAGTCCCAAACCCGATTTCAAGTTTATCTTCGTCCATTATTTGCACAGCCGGCCGAATGTAAAAAACGGATCACGTCCGCGGTTAAAAAGCGCGTGGTCACTCGCACGCACGATCGTAAGTTCAAGGCGAGCGTGCGCGATCGGCCGCGGCCGAGATAGACGCGTCGGCACATGCGTGGAATAAAGTTAGCGCGACAGACCTGTTTTGTAACTCGTTCGTCACTGCCGATTCCGAAATATCGCTGAGAAACGATTTCATTACTTTTTTCCACACGATATTCCGCCGTTGTAAAAAGAGCGATAGAAAACAATTAAAATTAATGTGGTGAGATTTGGATACCTTGACGGGACGTCGTTAACACGCACGTCAGTCGATTTCAACATTTATGTAAAATTAATTCGCATATATTTTTATGGCCGGACACTTCTTTTCCCACCACTTTACATTTCGATCATCGCGAAGTATCGGAACCGGTGAATAATATCTCCGTATTAAAATCAGTCTCGCGTCACTGACTGCCGATTACAGGTCGCTTTCTATTAATCGATTATTCACTCTTAACAATTAATAATTAATTTCAAAGCGATCGTTTTCAATTGAATTCCAAAAGATTTAAAATGCAGATTCATCGCGCAATGGTAATCCGTCAATTAGAATAAAATGCCTTTCCGAGCTGTCACCCGTCAATTCGGACGATAAGCGGCGAACAATTGTATTAACATAAAACACGGTTCGCTCCTTTCCAAAACCGCCTCGTTTTTAGCGCCACGGTCAACGATCAGTCGCGCGTGCGAAACGCGCCCGTCACCGCCAGGACCGCGGCCCCTCGCGCAGATGTTTGCTCTCACGCGAGATAACGCGCTCTACGGTTTATCGGCGGCGGCGTTTTTACGACCGACGACGGACGGTAGCGATTCCGATCGCTGGTTGTCGCGCGGGAAACCTGCGTACGATTATGTGGTACAAGTCGTTGTAATTATGGTACAATCCTTTAAAACTACAGCACGAGTTATCTCGCATATAACTTGTAACGGAATATCGATAAGGCGCTAATCAAGGTACCCGACGAGTGTCATCGGACACTAATCGGGTACTCAGGTGTAAGGTGCCCGATTAGAATAGAATCTCCTATTATACGATAACCGTAAACTGCGATTTGGTAATTTTTTGTATGAGTTTGATCAAATACTATTCCGTATGTATTTAAGGTACCTGACCTACTCAGTCAAAAAAATATACTGTTTCCAAATAGCAGTTAAAGCAAGGTATTATTAAGGCACTTCTCAGGATGCATGATAATCGTGACGTCACATCCTGGTCGCGATTAGTAAAAGGAACTGCAGTAAACGCAATTTTAAAATATTGACCACAATCGTCGATATGTGCACAGCATCATTTTTTTCGCGCATTAACAACTCTCGTTGGCATTTAATTGTCACCCGCGCGCGGCCTACGTGTCCACTTAAAGTGACGGGTATAATGAATCAAAATCATGGCCACGTGTCCGATATATACTCGTAAACAACGAAGCGTCTGGTAAAGGCAACTGCGACGCACTAGCTTGAAAAGAGGAGGAGGTGAAACGAATGATAAATAAACTTTTCGAGTAAGTCATCTTCGCTGACTAATCGTAATAAAGAAACGAGCGTACCAGTTGTTTTATACGTTTCCCTTGACCCAGGAATAGACTTTTCCAATTTGCGAGAGACGCCTCGCTGTGCCAAGGAAATGGGAGAAAGCGAAGAGATGCGAACGAATAATCGGAAGCGAGGGGGGGGGAGGCAGGGTGCGTTAACAGGACGCGGATTTAACTTCGTAATGACCTGAAAACAGACGAGTGCAGGTTCGATTAACGGCGGAGCGATTTTCCAAGATTCATGGAAATCATTCCGCGCCGGAGGCGGTGGAAACGGGAACAGCTGTTTGAGAAGTCGATGTAAATTGGCTTTCGCATCAGTTCCAGAACTTTCGAATGAATCGAGAGATCCCGGAGCGGGAAAGGTCAGGCGCGTCCCTCGAGCTGGAACGCATACTTATTACCCTGGCGGAGAAAAGTCCGCCACCCACACTCTCCTCCCTCTCCCGCGAACTGCGAACGTCACCAGAGACATTTTCCACGCGGTGGTCCGTCAATGCGGTTCAATTACGCCGATTGGATTAATTTCGTAGGTTGGTTTAATTTCATTGATAGGATTAATTTGCCACCCACACACCATGTGACGGTGGCTCACCATACCGCTCCGGCGTCTAAAAACAAACTCACCACGAACTCGCCGGTCTCGTCCTTATACCCACCTGTGCCTGCACAACTATCTGCAATCTTTAATACTCCGAGCTGTCCCCCCGGCACTCGTTTTTCCCT